>PVKA01036652.1:10375-21721 GCA_004027165.1 Ctenomys sociabilis
AAAAAAAAAAAAAAAAAAAGAAAGGAAAGATTATGTATACAAAACTATCAATACTGTTCATCTGATGGAAGTAAAGATTTGGACACAACCCTGCAACCTTCATTGGTTTTGTCCCTAAAATATTTTTTGAACCCAGACTGTCTCAGCCCTAAAGGAAAGGCAACTTATCGTGTCATCTTCAATTTTCAATATTAAATTCACAAGTGATTTTTCAAATGAGGAGCAGACTTTAAAAACTGAGCTTTGGGGGCCGGGGAGATGGCTCAGTAGAATAAACATTTCCCTGGCAAGCTCAAGGGTCTAAGTTCAATCCCCAGTTCCACCAAAAAAACAAAAAAGCAAAACAAAACCTGAGCTCTGGAGTCAAAAGGGGGTGGGAGGCTTGAGGACACAGTCAGTAGCAGAGCTGCCTGCCCAGCACAAAGGAGGCCTGGGTTCAACCCTCAGAACCTTGAAAGAAAAATGGTAAATATGATTTATTTCAAAATCCTCACCTAAGTTTCAAATTTGATGTTTTAGCAATTGAACATATTAAAGACAGGTAGGAAAAATCTGAATCCCTTCCCTTCTGTTAGTTTTTGAGAAAACACTTATGATCTTTGCTTTTATATCTTTTACAAACTGAAAATTTCCCACTGGTTGAGTATGATGAATTCAAAGTAGAAACGATAAGCTTGTATGGTACAATGAAAATGGCCAGAAGAAAGTTCTTAAAGGCGCCAACCTTTCTAAGCTTCCATTTTTAGTTTTTCTGAAAGTTGCCTTGACCATTTTTATTTCTGTGGTTTCAAAGCACTACTATTGAGCTGGGAATATAGCTCAGTGGCAGATCTTCTGTCTAGAACCTGTGAGGTCTGGGTTCAATCCCCAGTACTGCCAAAAAGAAAATAACTTCTCTCAAGTAATTTTAATCAGGGATGGGGAAATAGCTCAGTGGAATAAGCACTTCCCTGGCAAACACAAGGACCTGAGTTCAATCCCTAGTTCTGCCAAAAAAAAAAAAAAGTCCCTCAGTGTGAAGGGGGGACTCAAAAAATTTTAATCAGAGGATCAGAGGTGATCAATTTTTGGAAGACCACAACACTAAAAATAAAACACTTATTTTCATATTTCCTTGTTTCAGTTCAAAGAAAAAATATTTCAATGGAGCTAAAGTGAAAAAAATTCAATGTTTAATGTTAAGACTTCTGCCGGGCGTGGTGGCACAGGCCTGTAATCCCAGCACTCGGGAGGCTGAGGCAGGAGGATTGTTGTGAGTTCGAGACCAGCCTGAGCTACAAAGTGAGCTTAATGCCAGCCTGGACTGCATAGTGAGACCCTGTCTCAAAAAGACAAAAAAAAAAAAAAAGTTAAGACTTCTTTACTGAGGTGGCACCAAAGGCAAAGAAGGAAGCCCCTGCCCCTCGCAAAGCTGAAGCCAAAGCAGAAGCTTTGAAGGCCCAGAAGGCCGTGCTGAAAGGCATCCACAGCCACAAAAAGAAGATAAGAATATCACCCATCTTCCATTGTCCCAAGGCACTGCGGCTCTGGAGGCAGGCCAAATACGCTCGGAGGAGCACCCCCAGGAGGAGCGCCCCCAGGAGGAGCGCCCCCAGGAGCAGCAAGCTTGACCACTGTGCCACCATGAAGTCCCCCCTGACCACGGAGTCAGCCATGAAAAGGATCGAGGACAGCGACACCCTCGAGTTCATTGTGGATGTCAGGGCCATTACACAGCAGATCAAACAAGCTGTGAAGAAGCTCTCTGACATCCACGTTGCCAAGATCAATACCCTAACCAGGCCTGGTGCAGAGAAGAAGGCATATGCTTGACGGGCTCCCGATTATGATGCATTGGATGTTGCCAACAAAATTGGGATCATCTAAGCTGAGTCCAGCTAGCTAAGTCTAAATACATCTTTTTTTCTCCATTAAAAAGAAAAAAAGATTTAATGTTGAAAAGTGGTCACTCACAGTAATTGATTTTTGTAATTTTGTTGAATATCTATAGCAAAATACTGGGCAGCTTCCAAACTTAACCAAACCTGATTATGGAGATCTATGGTTGTTAACATGGAAACATGTCCATTTTATTAGGATATGCTTTTTAAAATTATTTTATTTATTATTATTATTATTTTATTTATTTATTTATTTATTTTTTGGTGGAATCAAGGATTGAAATCAGGCCTGCACTTGCCAGGGAATTTAATTTTTTGAGACAAAGTCTTACTATGCAGTTTGGGCTAGCCTTGCGCTCACTTTTGTAGCCCCAGGGCTGGTCTCGAATTTATAGAGATCCTCCCAAATCCTGGGATTACAGGTGAATGCTGGGATTACAGGCGTGTACCACCACTCCTGATTCTGGGGCCACATGACGGATGCTCATGTGTGGGGCTGAGATGCCTGCCTGTGGGGCCAGGGGTCAAACTGTGGTCCTTGGTTGTTTCCAAGATTTTGCTATCACACATTGTGCTGCTATAAACATAGGTACACATGTATCACTATGATACAATATTTTCAGTTCCTCTGGGAAAATTCCCAGTAGGGGGATAGCCGGCTTGAATGGGATTTCTAGCCCTACTCTTTTGAGGAGTCTCCACACTGACCTCCACAGTGGTTGTACCAGTCTGCATTCCCACCAGCAGTGGAGAAGTGTTCCCTTTTCCCCACAGCCTCTCCAACATTTGTTGTTGGTTGATTTCCTCATGATAGCCATTCTTTCTGGAGTGAGATGGTGTCTCAGTGTTGTTTTTATTTGCATTTCACAGATGACTAGTGACGTTGAGCATTTCTTCATATATTTATTTGCTTCTTTAATTTCGTCCTCTGAGAAGTATGTATTCAACTCAGATGCCCATTTCTGAATTGGGTCTTTAAATCTGAGGGCCCTGTTATATCTTAGTTCTTTATATATTCTAGACAGCAGACCTCTATCTGACTGCTTATTAGTTAGGATTTTTTCAAAATTTGTGGGTTGTCTTTTCACTCTGTTGACAATTTCTTTTGACATGCAGAAGCTCCTTAAGAAGAGTTGATACCAGTTGTTGATTCTTTCAAGTGCTTCCTGTGCAAATATATGTTTGTTCATGAACTCTTTACCTACTCCTATGTCTTCAAGAGTTCCTCCTACTTTCTCTTCCAAGAGATTGAGTGTTTCTGTTTTAATGTTTAGATCTTTAATCCATTTTGACTTTAACTTAGTGCATGGTGATAGAGCAGGGTCAAGTTTTAGTTTTCGGCATATAGAAAGCCAAGTTTTCCAGCACCATTTGTTAAAGAGGCTATCCTTCTTCCAGTAAGTATGATTGGCCCCTTTGTCGCAGATCAGATGGCTGAGTGTGTTCATAGATGCATCTGCACCTTCTAATCTATTCCATTGATCCTCAGGTCTATTTTGCTGCCAATACCATGTTGATTTTATCACAGTGGCTTTGTAGTATAATTTCAAGTCAGGAATTGTGATGCCTCCTGCCTTGTCGTTATTGGCCAAGATTGCCTTTGCTATTCTAGGTCATTTGTGATTCCAAATAAATTTTAGGAATGATTTCTCTATGTCTGGGAGGTATGTTGGTGGCAGTTTGATAGGGATTGCATTAAATCTGTACAGCAATTTTGGGAGCATGGCCATCTTCATGATGTTGGTTTTTCCTATCCAGGAGCAGGGAATATCTTTCCATTTTCTGAAATCCTCTAGAATCTCTTTTCTTAGGGTGTTGTAATTTTCCATGAAAAGATCTTTGCCTTCCTTGGTTAAGTGAATCCCAAGGTATTTCATTTTCCGCAGTGCTATAGTAAAAGATATTGTTTCTATTGTTTCCCTTTCAGTGTGCTTATTATCTGTGTAGAGGAATGCTATTGACTTTTGAGTGTTGACTTTGTATCCTGCTAGGCTACTGAATTTCCATATCAGTTCTAGTACTTCCTTGGTGGAATTTTTGGGGTCTTCCACCAAAGTAAAGTATCATGTCATCTGCAAATAGTGATAATTTAACTTCTTCTTTACCTATTCTTATTCCCTTTATTTCTCCCTCTTTTCTAATGGCTGTTGCTAAGGATTCCAAGACTATATTGAATAGGAGGGGTGATAGAGGACATCCTTGTCTTGTACCTGATTTAAGAGTAAAAGATTTCAGTTTTTCCCCATTTAGGATTATATTAGCTTTTGGGTTGTCATAGATGGCTTTTATCAAGTTAAGATAGAGTCCATCTATTCCAATTTTCTGTAGGACCTTGAATATGAATGAGTGTTGGACTTTGTCAAAAGCTTTCTCTGCATCAATTGAGATGATCATGTGGTTTTTAGATTTCAGTCTATTAATATAGTGTATTATGTTTATAGATTTTCGAATACTGAACCATCCTTGCATCCCTGGGATGAATCCTACCTGGTCATGGTGTGTGATCTTCTTGATGATTTGCTATATTCTATTTGCCAGGATTTTGTTGAGTATTTTTGCATCTGGTCCTTATGTTTGCCAGGTAGGTGCTTATGCCTCTGAGCTATCTCTCCACGCCCCCACACCCTTTTATTTATTTATTTATTTATTTATTTATTTAATTTAATTTTATTTTATTTTTTTGAGACAGGGTCTCGCTATGCAGTTCAGGCTGGCTTTAAGCTCACTTTGTAGCTCAGGCTGGTCTCGAACTCACAACAATCCTCCTGCCTCAGCCTCCCGAGTGCTGGGATTACAGGCATGCGCCACCACGCCGGGCTATTTGTTTTTCTTTTCAAAAAAAAAAAAAAAAAGCAAGCTAACATCAAAATATTTCACTTATCCTTATTCTCTTTAAGAAAACCCTCAAACGTATCAACAGGTTTTATGCCTGCATGAAAACACTCAGCCAAGATGAGGATCCTGGCAATGATGTTTATTTCGGGTGTTAAGATTACAAGAAAGCTGTTTCTTCTTTTATCTTGTGGTTTGGGTTCTGTGTTTTGTTTCATACTTGTGTAAGAAGCACACATATCTTTCATACTGCGGAGAAGCTGTTTTAAGTTCAGAAAAGGAGCTCACTAGGTGACCATTCACTTTAAGGAAAACTTTCATCTATATTCATAAAAAGTAACTGACAACATGGGTGGAGAGTCAGTTTGGGGATGTTTTAAATTCAAGTTTGACCCCTTGGGGTATGGGGAGGTGAGGGCAAAGGCTGAGCCCCACACATGCTTTCCAGCTTGGCTTCCTCCCTGTTCCTTCCCTCAGGAAACCTGCCAGAAAATGTACCATTTTCTTCCCTTCTGCTGCGGAACCCCGCATGCCACAGTGCAGGAGGCCTAGATGGGGACTGGGCCCCTTTGCTGTGACCAGGGAGGGAGAGCCAGGCACTCTGAGCACCTGCCTGGCCCAGAGGGCCCTGCTGGCAGGGGTCAGCTGAACCTTGCCCATCCCCAGAGATAGGGGCCTGGAGGCGAGAGCTGAGATTCGGCCAGCTGAGCGAGCCCCGCACCTCAGTCACTGGGTTTGGTTATCTCTGCTCTGACTAGCAGGGTCAGAGCCATGGCTTCCAACCACTGTGTCTCAGTTGCTCTTCTCTTGCTGCTGGGACAAACACCCGACACTCAAAAGGAAGGAAGGAAAGGTTTGTTTAGCTCACGGTTACTGGAGGTTTCAGTCCATATTCAGCTGGCTCCAAGGCAGAGCAGCACACTGCAGAGGACAACCTTTCATGGCGGTGGCAAAAACCAAGAGCACACAAGGAGACAGGGCAGCAGCTCGAGCAGCCGGCTTCTCTTCCCACCTTACATTGAAATGCAAATTACCTGCTCCAGGGCAGATGCAGCATCCACACCTACAGTAACCAACCACAAACTTCAGAAGCCACCCCACTGCCCCTGCAGGAGGTTTTGAGGGGGACACCTAGACACAAAGCCTAACATTCCACCCCTGGATCCTCAAAGGCTCATGCACCTCCCTTTATGCAAAAGCCATTCTAGTCCATCTCTGTAAGTTGCCAAAGTCCCGACAGTTTCAGCATTGCTGAAAAGTCCGAGTCCCAAGTCTCCTCCAAGATCCGAGGCAAACTGTGAGCCCCTGCACAAATGAAAACTTAAACACATGCAACATTCAAAGGCACAAGATAAACATTACCATTCCAAAAGGTACACACAGCAGGATACCAAGCACTGGGACCCACACAAGTCCAAAGTGCAGCAGGGCAAACATTAAGTCCTGCAGTTCCATGTGGGACATCGGAAGCAATCTATGCTGAGTTGTGAGCTCCAAAGGCCTTGTTAGGTCTGAGAAGCCCACCGCGTGAAGAAAGACTCCAAGAGACGTCCTCTCATGCAAAAGCAAGGGGATTTCACTTTAGAAGCTGTGCTGACACAGGGTCACCAGGCAACTGGGCCGTGGCGACCCCGAGCCTTCGATCACTCAGGATTATATAGCACTTTTGGGCGGGGAAAGCGGCAAGCGGGGTATACAGAAGCCAATCGCGTGTGTTAGCTGGGCTGACATTTGAAAGGATAGGACAGTTTATATTGTCCTTTACAATAATTGGATGGTGCAGGGATCGGGGAGGGTAATTCTCGGAAGGGTCCTGTGGTTCTGGGAACTGGCTGTTTCAGCTGAGCTATCTAGGACATCCGCAGCTGGGAAGCAAGCAGGGACTTTTCTCCACCTGCAGATGTAGTAATTTTAAAAACATTCTGTTGACCTTTTAAGATGGAGTCTGTTTGGCTCAGACCTTATAGCCTTACGTGGCTCCATCCCCACAGCACTTGCAGTGGTAGCTCCTACGGTGTCCCTCTTAGGCCAGCTTTGCTCGTCTTTGCAGTTTCCCTTAGATGATCCACATTCCTGGCTTTTCCAAACTTATGGAGTTTCCACTGATTAGGCTTCTCTGCCACAGCTTCACACACTGCCCTCCAGGGGCACCCTGCCTGGCCTCCCTGGCCTTCTTCTGAAATCGAGGTGGAAGCCTTCTTTAACCTCAGAGCTCCTGCATTCTGAATAAGCCTAAAACCATTACCACCTGGATGATGCCAAGTTCTGCTGCCAGCTGGAGCGGTAGCCAGGTTTTCCTCTCTCTCTTCGCTCCATCTTTGGAGTCCACGCTTTATTGGAGTGCCTGGGTGGCTGAGCACTCTGACCCTGATTCCGCGGAAAAAATTCTCCCGCATCATTCTGGAACTTAGTGTGGCCGCTGCCTCCATTCTGGAACCTGGGGCTCAGCAGCTTTCCCCTCCAGGCAAAGTTCCTGACCTTTGCAGTTCTGAGGCTGCAAAGGGTGGAGACCTGCCTCCTCCTGTGATGCCCTCAGGCCATCCTTTCCATTCTCTTGTTTCTTCCCAGCAATGGAGATCCTCTCAGCTCCATCTTTGCAGTCCACACTTTATTAGAGTTTCTTTTCTGGCCAAACTCACATTTTAAATCCTGCTGGGCTCCTTGCTCTTGATTCTCAACATAAATCTGGCTAAAAGCCCCCAGTAACAGCCGTGCCACTGCCCCAATATTTGGCTGCTTTGAGATTTCTTTTGCCAGATTGATCAATCTGCCATGCTTAAACTCACTCTCAGGCAAAGTCTCTGGACACGAGCAAAATGCAGACAACTTCTTTGCCAAGTCAAAACACAAATGATCTGGAGTGCAACCACCAATGCAGTCCTTTTTCCCAGCAGAAACTTCCCTAGCCTGGTCTTTAAAGGCTGGCTTTCTATCAACCTTCTGGTTCTTCTGAGCTCTGACCAGAATCTCCCAAACAGAACAGCTGAAGCTGATCTAGCTCTTCACAAGTAGGCAACATCACCGAACCTTTCCTATCTCTTCCCATCAACCATTCCCAAAAGCTTGTAATCCACATGGTCAGGTTTAGCAACAGCAATGATCCCAGTTTTCTGGTACCGAATTCTGTCTTAGCTACTCTTCTCTCATTGCTGAGGGTGCCTGGGAGATGGCTCAGTAGAATAAGTACTTCCCTGGCAAGTGCAAGAGCCTGAGTTCAATCCCCAGTTCTGCCAAAAAAAAAAAAAAAAAGAATAGTGTTTCTTGTTGCTGGGACAAATACCCAACACTCAGAATGAAGGAAGGGGGACGGGGAGGATGGCTTAGTAGAATAAGTGCTTCCCTGGCAAGTGCAAGGGCCTGAAGGCCTGAGTTCAATCCCCAGTTCCGCCAAGAAAAAAAAAAGAAGGAAGAAAAGGTTTATTCATTTATTTTTTTGGTCTTTTTGAGACAGGGTCTCACCATCAGTTCAGGCTGGCCTTAAGCTCACTTTGTAGCTCAGGCTGGTCTCGAACTACAACAATCCTCCTGCCTTACCCTCCCGAGTGCTAGGATTACAGTCATGCACCACCATGCCCGGCTCCAGGAAAGGTTTATTTAGCTCTCAGTTACTGGAGGTTTCAGTCCATACTCAGCTCGCTCCAAGGCAACTGGCACATGACAGAGTAACCTTTCAGGGCGGTGGCCAAGAGCTAGAACAAGAAGCAGAAGCAGCAGCAGCTAACTTCTCTTCCCACCTTACACTGTCATGCAAATTACCTGCCCCAGGGCAGGTACAGCATCCATAACCACAATAATCAACCTGAAGCTCCAGAAGCTGACTACAACTGCAGGAGTCCTTGGGGGGGAACACAAGGACACAAACCATAACACACTGGAAGGAGAAATGGAGACAACTTTCTTTTCCTTCAGAGAAAATCTGGACAGCAGGGCCACCAGGATTCTTTACGTCCAGCTGTCCCAAAGATTAAGCGGGTACACTTTGCATGCTCTTGTGGAAGCAGGGGATTTGGGGGGCAATAACACTCCCTGTGGAAAGATGCAAGTTTGAGGGGTGACTTTCAGGTCACTGTACAGCCTTAAGTTAGTCAGAGGAGGTTGGATGTGTGGTAAAAGCAAACCCTGGCCTCCCTGAGAACCAGGAGGGCCTCTTCCCACTCATGCAAACCCCGTGTGGGCTGGGGTGCTGTGCTTGCTGTGTAGGGGAAGAGTGAGGTGAAGAACACATCTGCTCACAGCCTCGTGAAGGGTGTAAGCCTGGTCACGTGGCTCTTACCAAACGCCAGAAATCTGGGAAATAGAGGAGCAGTGACATTGGGCCACAATACCTCAGTACTGTTCCGAGGTTCTCCCTACCCAGAATGCATGGCTTCCCCACTTAAAAAGGGCAGATGAGGGCGGCCAGATAGCTCAGAAGATTAAAGAGCCTGCTTAGGCAAGTGCAGCAGCAGGGGTTCAATCCTTGGTGTGCTGTGCTGGGTGTGGTGGCACGTGCCTGTAATCCCGTAATCCTAGAGTTTGGGAGGCTGCAAACAGTAGAATCACTATGAGTCCAATCTAAGCAGTCAGACCCTGTACTAACTACATGAAGAAAAACAAAAGACAGATGAGGGAGTTGTAACCTGTGACACAAGTAGGGTCCCCTCATCAGGTCTCCTCACCCAGCTGGATAGAACGCCACAGATCTGTCAGGCTTTGGGGTCCACACCTGTAATCCCAGTACTCTGGGAGGCTGAGGCAGGAAGGTAGCAAGCAGTTGTCCAATCTAGGCTACTTGACACCATGTGAAAATAAAAATCGAATACAGGACCAGCTGGGGGTACAGTGTAGTACAGTGCTCCTGGGTTTAATTTTCAGGACTGAATGAATGAAGCCATTAACCCCGAGATGTATCATAACCATGTTCTACTGGGAATAAAAAACAATTTCTCCAAAACAGTGACTTCCAAGGATTTAAAGGGTAAGTTTATTTTATTTATTTATTTAGTATTTTAGGGAAGGGTCTACAGGGTGTTCAGGGACTTACTACTAGATCAGACTCATAGAGGTTCGCCTGTTTACAGCCTCCCAAGAGCTGGGATTACAGGCGTGAGACGTCATGCCCAGTCTCAATTGTGTCTCAGCGCACCGCGTGGGCAAACCCCTGGCCCTCGAGCCTGCTTGCAGGCACTTTAATCCACCGAGCTATTTGGCTGTACATCAGCCCATCAGATGTGCAGGACTTTTTGGAGGGCCCCAGAGTCTGGACTTACACCTTCGGCCCCTGGAGATGGGTTTTGGATGTAGTAAAGGATTATGGCGGAAGGTTTCCCTACCACACCTCCCCTGCCTTCCCTCGTTCTCACAAGCCCCTGGAGGGTACGTTTGAACATCAGCAGATACCAGATAGCGCGTAGTGCATCTGATGCCCTTTTGCTCCTGTAGCCTTATTTACAACCTAGACGCACAGGGGCTGTTGGCCGCCCGAGTCACATCGCTCAAAGGGTCACGAGTGTGGGGGCATACTACTAGAATCCTTGCGACAGCCCCACCGCTTCCAGTCCCGGACACCGGAGTGGGCACAAAGGGATGTGATGCCCCTGCTGGGTAAGAGCCAGGACTGCGCCGTAGGCTTCCCCCCCCCCGCGGCCCTTTCTGCGCACCGCCGCTGGAGGGCGCCCGTGCGCCGCTGACTGAGCTGCCCCTGGACACTGGCCAGGCTGTGATCTTGGCACTTATTGCTGAGGCATATGAACCTCCATTTCTGCCTGCCTGAATCTAAAAAGGATCACATGGACCTATGGTGTGTTAGACCACTTTTTTATATTGTAATTATCTTTTGAGGTACTGGTGACTGAACCCACTAAGCTATGGCCCCAACTCACCTGCTTATTCTACTTCCCCTTCTCCCCTCCTCCCTTTCCCTTTTCTGCCTATTTATTTACTTACATATGCATTTATATCTATTTTGAAGCAGGATCTCGTTAAGGTCTTTAAATTGCCCAGCTGAAAATGCACATGTGATTCTCCGGTCTCAGCCTCCCAGGGTTCTGGGATTACTGGTATGCACCAACGTGCTCAGTTTACACCGTAACTCCTGGAACCACAGCCTGGAGATGGGCCTTACTGGCCTCTGTCAAGGCAGACTCATGGTACTGCAGGCCTCCTCAGAGCAGGGGTCCAAGCCAGCCCACACTGGCTGCCCAGGCAGCCCTCAGCTACAACCCCCCAGCATCTGACTTCTGGCCAGTTCTGCTCCCGGTCCTGAACGCCACCATCCCGTCTGGAGGCTGGATTTGGCCACATACATGTACGTGCTAGAGTTGCCAGGCTAAAACTCGGCCAAGTGGCTGAGAATCGGACAGCGATGCTCCCACAGGGGCCTGCAGCCCCTTGAGGCCCTGGTGGGCAGGGCTGGGCCCCCTGAGGCCCCTCCTTGGCTTGCACCCCCGTCATCCCTATAACATCACCTGCATTGAATTTCTGTTGCACCCATGATCACATGTAGCTTTACTTGACTCTTTAAAGCCCTGTCCCTTGGCCTAGCCGTGTTGTCCCTGCTCTCCCAGAGGGACTCGGTTCAGCCCATCAGATGTACAGGACTTTTTTTTTTTTTTTTTTTTTTTTTTTTTTTTTTTTTTTTTTTTTTTTTTTTTTT
>PVKA01036653.1:0-21619 GCA_004027165.1 Ctenomys sociabilis
GAGTTTAACCAGTGCCTGGTTGCAGTCTGCTTGGGCTTCCTGGCCCATTGTGAGAAGGAGGCACTGTGATGTTGAGAAAATAGGCTGTGAGGGAGGGTGTTGCAAACCTGCCTGAGGTTGCCCAGCCTGCTGCAGGAGAGGAACAACCTCAGGCTCCGAGTTCCAGATGGCTAGGCTTCAAGGAAAAGGCAGGCCAGGATGCCTCCAGCGTCCCTGCTGTGGTGTGAGTGGGGCCCACAGCCCTAGCCCCACACCTGCTCACCTGCCTGTGCCACCCCCAAGGGCCCCCCCATCTTGACCCTCCCCCCGCTAGCCCCAACTGCTCACCAACAAGCTGAGAAGGTTTCTCTGGGTGTCTCCCATCTAACCTTTGTGCCCTGTTCTAGGTTTTTGTCTGCCATCTAATTCAGTGTAGCTTGTGGAGCTGTGCGGCTCTTCCCAGCCAGAGAGATGCCTCTGGTGTCTCTTAGCCCTTCCTCTGCCCATACTCGCATGTGTGTTGCACCTGCTGCATGCAAAGCTATAGCCCTGTCCCTAGGGGAAGAGCTCTGTCCACACTAACATGGGTTGGGCAGGCAGGGCAGTGTGGCCTTTCCAACCAAGCCAACTGATCTTGGGGTTCTGGGCGGGGGGCGGGGGGACGACGACGACGACGATGAGCTTGGGCAAGCTGCAGGAGGTCCAAGGGATACCTGGAGCACCATAGCAGACACTGTCACTTCGCCCTGGCCTTTCCCCTCAGCATCTCAGCTCCTGGCCCATCAGGGCCTGGGGCAGATGGTGGGAGCCCTCGTGATGGCAGCCCTCAGAGTGCCCTGGACAGAGCTCTCCCGTTAGTGGCCACCTGCTTGCCCCTTGTTCACCCCTATCCCCACTTCTCTCCCTAGGAGAGGAATCCCTCCACCTCTCACACTGCTGTTGGTGCTGGTCTGCAGGGACACCTTGCTCTGTGTAGCAGGGTTCTCCTGGTGTGCAGCATATGTGTGTGGGGCCCTGGCACTATGATTGGATGCCAAGTGGGGCTTTGCCAGCATTCAAAGGACAAAGTCTGGCTCATTTCTTCAGCCCTCTTGTGTCCCCACGTGTCAACCTTCAGTCTCAGGATTTGAGGCCAAGGTACTGAGGGCAGGGCTGTGTGGCCCTCCCCAGAGGAGGGGCTAAAGGCTTGCCCTGCACAGGGCCAGGCCCCATGGAGGGGCTCCTGTCTCTAGCTCCGTCCTGAGGATAGCATTGGCATGGTGTTCCTTGGGCTGTGTCTGGCTGAGCATCTGAGATCCATTTCCTCCTGGACAACGTGTGAGCTCAAGAGCCTGAAGCTTAGGCAGCTGCAGGCCCAGCCTGGAAGACAGTGGAGCAGTCACACATTCACCCAGCTGTCTGTTCCTGAAATCAAAGAGAACAAAGCGGGCTGGCAACACAAAAGTGGGGGAATGAGAGCAAGTGCTCCTCACAAACACTCATGTCACTGCTAGCAGACCCCAAGGGCCTGTGCAATGGTTCTTTCTTGCTGGAAGGAGCTGCTCTCTTCAGCTGCTCTGATCTCTGCCTTTTAATGGCATTGAGAATGTCTTCTGGCACCCTGGCTGGGTGGTGAGAGGCAAATACTTAACTGGGCCTGAAGTAAAACTAGGGCATCTCCTTGTAGGGTACCTCTCTGGGGGCTGGGCTTCAGGGTGGGACTGTTGCTACCACCCTTGTCCAGCTGACCCAGTTGTAGGTAGAGGGAGGTGGACAGACCCTTAGGAGTGAGCGCTGCCCTCCTGCATGTGTTCTTCACTTTGGACCCTTCCTCCTCAGCCGGTGCCATACACCCTCTTTTCATTCATGGACTGGTGCCAGAGTCCCTCTGGCTGAGAATATCTCTGTTCTTCTGGAGGGATTCAGGCTCCTGGCCTGACCCCCTAGACTACTTGGATTTCTGCTTTTAGGCAGCCAGGAAAATCCTCAGTTTTGATAAGAGTGGGGGTTGGGGTGAGTGTGAATGCTGGCAAAACTCCCCTCCACCCAACCTCACTTAGGCCCAGGCACCTGAAGGAACCACCCTCAGGTGGCCCAGCCAGCCCCCAGGCACCCAAAGTACTGGGTAGCCTTGGGATGGGGGTGACCCTGGTGCACTTGGCCCTTACCCGCTCTTCCTTATTTCCAGCGCCTGGTTCGCATGAACATGCCCATCTCCAGCGAGGACATGACGGTGCACTTCACCTCCACACTGATGGCACTCATTCGGACAGCACTGGAGATCAAGCTGGCACCAGGTGAGTGAAGCAGCCTCCATGTGCAGGGGTAGGGAAAGGGATTATTCTGTCTAGATGGAGAGCTGCACACAGCACCTGCTCTCTCGGGCACTGGCTTTATCCCCAGGTAATGATTGCGTGTTAGCACCCTACAGATCCATAGTCAGGTGGGAAACTGAGGCACAGGGAAAGGGATAGCTTGCTCAGAGGCAGCTAGTGGTGGAGCCAGGACCTGACCCAGTCCATACCTGTGAGGGACTGTGCTTGGCTAACGCTCCTGCCTTCCGTCCCCTTCACAGAAAAGAGGGGAGCTGCTGCCTTGTACCCTCCTCACCTGTGCCTGTCCAGTCTGCAGCCAGGGTTCTTCTCATCACCTCCCTGGGCCCCTCCCACCCCTGCAGTTCTGTTCCTGTTTCTAGCTCTATGCATCACTTATATCAGTGAATGCACCACTACCTTTTTTTTTTTTTTTTTATAGATTTCTTTTCTCCCTTCTTTTGATCTCCTTGTTTTTCTTCCTTCATAGCAGTCAGCTCCCAGCAGGACTGTCTGCTGTCTGATTCTCCTCTGGCCTCCCCAGGCTGTCGCCCACCCTCACTCACTGTTGTTTCATGTTTCCAAACCCAAAGGTCCACCCTCAGTCCTTGTCATGCAGCCCTTACTCTGTTCTGTATGAAACCTTGTGTGTCTTTGTGGCTTTTCTGCTTACTCACTCTGGATTGTGCTCATAAAGTCCTCTTTGCCGTTCCCACTCAGTCCTTTACCATCTCGGTGTATCATGAATTCCACTTTTGTAATTATAGTCCAAACTCAAACATCTTCACGTTATTCTTGTCTTCCTCGAGGACATTCAGCATCGCACTTGACCTGCCCGGACCTCAGCCCCACCTGGTCCCACAGCTGTCCCAGAAACATCGGGGGAGTCTGCTCCTCCCATTGCTCAAGCCACAACCCTGGAGTCATTTCTTCCTGTCTCTTATTTCTTTATCTCATTTCTGAATCATGCCTGATCTCTTTACATATCCCCCGACTGCCTTCAAAATATGCCCAGACTCTGGTCACTTCTACCCTAATCAGCTGCCGCCCCCTGGCCCAAGTCTGTAGCTTGTCATGTACTGTCTACCCTCAAGAATGAGCAGGTTAGAAACCAGAAGACTAACCGGACTGGTCTAGAAGAACAATGTGCAAATGATCAATGTAAGAAACAAGAGAGGAAACATCACTGCAGATCCTGTTGACAGTAAAAGAATAACAGGAGTATTATAATCAATGTTATGTATGTCAACTCAGAAGGTTGAATGGAATGAAAAAATTAATTCTTTGAAACAACAAACTATCAGGCTCATCCAAGAGGCAGAAGTGTGGCCCATGTCTATAATTCCAGTGCTCTTGGAGGTTATAGCAGGAGGGCAGTAAATTTGAGCCCAGTCTTGGAAGCTTAGAAAATTAGGAAGAACTTGTGTCAGAATAAAAACTTACAATGGCCAGGGATATAGCCATTGTGAAGGCCTAGTAACACATACACACACACACACACACGCACACACACACGCAATCAGGAGTATTGTATGTTAAATAAACTTATTGTGAATAACCTTCCAATAAATATAATTACAGGTTTCGATGGTTGCACTGTGGAAGTCTTCTAAACATTTAGTAAAGAAATATCAGTGCTCTAAGATTTACAGAAAATAGAAAAAGACAGAGTATAAAGGTACTTTATATAAGCTTCACTCTGATATGAAAACTAGGCAAAGATATGACAAGAAAATAAAACTATGTTTTCAAACCTGTATGCCTCTTAAATATAGATTTAAAATTTTAATACAAGTTTAGCAAACTGAGTCTAGCAATACATCAAGGGAGTTAATAAATGCAAAGAGGATTCAATGTTTGAAACTCAGTTTAAATTTCCCACATTAGGGCTGGCCAAATGGTTCAGAGGATTAAAGCACCTGCAAGCAGGCGCAGGGGTCGGGGTTCAATCCCTGGGCCTGCCATGCCAGCCCGTGCACTGAGACAGCAATTGAGGCTGGGCTGGGGGCACGCACCTGTAATCCCAGCTCTTGGGAGGCTGTAAACAGGTGCATCACTACAAGTCCGAGTAGTGAGACCCTGAACACCCTGTAGACCCTTTCCGGAAATACAGAAAGTGAATAAATAAATTAATTTCCCATATTAAGCAATAGAGACTATACGATGTCTTGATAGAAAAAGCATTTGACAAAATTCATGTGTGTATGATTAAAAAGGTCTAAATTAGGAATTAAAGGAAACTACTATGGAAAAAAGTACAAATGTCATGTTTGACCAATAAAGGCTATGGTCAGGAGTCAGAAAAATACTGTTACTACTGTGTTCAGTGTGCCACTCAAGGTCCCAGCCACTAAAGGGCACTCTCAATACCATTAAAATCGGTGGTATTGCAATCAATATGCTTTGGTAGTAATTTGTAAATCAATTCTAAAATTATGGAATTATATTTATTGGAAGGTTATTCATTACTAGTTTATTTAACACATACAATATTCCTGATATTCTGTGCACGTGGTCGTAGGCCGTCGCGATGAGCTACATCCCCAGCCCTTCTTATGTTTTATTCTGAGACAGGGCAAACCAAGAAGATATGCTCACACCAGGATATGAAGGTGCCTCTGCAAATTGACAGGATTACTGTGCAAAGGATCCCAGACATTTATTTTAATGCTTTTATTATTATTTATTGGTACAGGTTCTCACTGCACAGCTCAGACCCAGTGGTTCCTCTGTCTCAGTCCTGCTGTCACAGCCATGTACACCACACCTGGTTTTGTGTACTGTGCACCCAGGGTTCCAGGGTTGGCATGGCATACAGTACCAGGGATTGAACCTGGGTCCTTGTGCTTGCCAGGCAGGTACTTAGACCACTGAACTATCTCTCCAGCCCCAAATGTTTATTTTAAAAGTTACTGACACTAATAAGTAAATAATCCATATACAAAAGCAATAATTAGAGTATTGTATACTAACAGTGAATAATTAGAATTGAAATACAAGTTCCATTGAGGGGCTGGGGAGATAGCTTGGAAGTCTAAGCACCTGCCTGGTGAGTGCAAGGACCCAGTACCACATGCTGTGCTGGCCCCCGAAATCAGACATGGTGACACATAACCTGTAATCCTATATCTAGGGAGGCTGAGACAAGAGGATCACTATGAGTCTGAGCTACATAGTGAGACCCTGTACCAAAAAAATAAAAGATTAAAAAGTTGTTTTTTAAAAAAGTTCCATTGAAATGACATCACAGCCATGAAACACTTCTGTTTTCCTGGATAACTAAAAAGTACATATGCAAAATATGTATGCTCTAAATTATCATATGTTATCAAAACATTAGTAACAGGAATCAAGACCTAAATAAATTGAGCAGCGAGGCATGGTGGTGCAAACCTGTAATCCCAATACTCAGAAGGCTGAGGCAGGAGGATCCCCATGAGTTTGAGCCACAAACTCATAGGGCTATGTAGTGACTTCAGGCCAGCCTGGGCTACATAGTGAGACCTGTCTCACAAAAAACAAGAACTAAATAAATTGAGCATTCCAGGTCATATCCTTGGTGGGAAGACTCAACACTGGTAAGATCAGTTCTCATACTGACCATTGAAGCTAATGGTATTGCAATCAATATCCTTTGGTAATAATTTATAAATCAATTCTAAGATGTATGTAGAAAAGCAGAAAAACTAAGAGGATAGTTTTCAAGAATGAAGTTTAAAAACTCAGTGAAGCTACATTGGTCAAGGTGTGAGTGGCAGGATAGAGACTAGAGAACAATGAAACAGAGCAGAGATATGTATGATGTGGTCAAATGACTTTCAACAAAGTTATGAAGACAGCTAATAGGGAAAAGGTCATCATTGCTAGCAAATACTGCTGACAACTATATGGAAGAAGGAAAAAAAGTTCTCGACTCAGAATGCCTTGGTCTACTCAGCTTGCCATCACACAATACCAGAGACTGATTGGTTTAAGCAACAGAGATTCATTTCTCACAGATCTAGAGGCCAAGTTGTTCAAAAGGAAGGAGCCGGCAGAGCGTTCTGAGGCTTCTTCATCTGGGTGGTAAGCAGGTCTCTTGCTTCGCTCTTTCAAAGCCCTTCCTCTGTGCGTGCAGTGAAAGCACACGTGTGAGATCTCAGGTGTCTTCTTACAAGGGCATCTGTCCGTGGAGCAGGCCACTGCACGGCCTCATTCAATATTAGCTATGTTTTTGTAGGCACAGCGGTGGTCAGGCTTCTGCATAGGAATTTTGGAGGAGTACAGTTAAGTACGTAGTGTGTGTACACTTTCAGCTTCTACAAAACTTAACTCGCAGAATAAAATATACAAGAAAAATTTTGGCATCTTTGGGTTTAATAAAGATTTCTTGGGCCAGGGACATAGCTCAGGGGTCTAAAGCGCCTTCTTAGGCAAGCTTAGGCAAGTTCAGAGATTGTGGCTCGATCCTGCCAAGCCATGCCGCTCCAGTCCCACCTCTAGGGTGGGCTGAGCCAGCCACCAAAAAGAAAAAAAGAAAGATTTCTTAAGGTACATAACACACGACATAAAAAATTAATAAGCTAAACTTCATTAAAATTAAAACTTGTGGGCATGATGACGACTTCCTGTAATTTTAGCTATTTGAGAGGCTGAAGCAAAAGGATTGCAAATTTGAAACAAATCTGGGCAACTTAGTCCCTTTCTCAAAAAATTAAAAAAGGCCGAGGGTGTAGCTCAGTGATAAAGAGTGCGCTTCGCATGTACAGTTCTGGGGGCTTGATCCCTAACACACCCACACATGAAAAGAAACTCAATGAAGATGGCAAAAAGTTTGAATGCATATCACTGAGAAAGATTAGATAGATAGATAGATAGATAGACAGATAGATGTTAAGATACTTAGCATGATTAATCATTACAGAAATTCATAAGACGGGATAATACCATATGTCATTATAACGGCTAAAATGCTTTTTAAAATAACAGTATTAAACAGGGTAATTGAAATTCTTATATGTTCCTGGCAGCAGTACAAAAAATGCGCACTCTTTGCCGAAATGCCAGCCTTATCGTTACTTATGTAGTCTCACCTTCCTACTTAGGAAAGGAAAGCGGATGTGCATGCAAGTGTTTATGCTTTTATTTATAAGTGCCCAAATTGCCAGATAACTCGCATCCGTCAAAACTGACATACGAAGACAATGAAATAGTGCTTGGCAGTAAGCAGGGCAATCTGCTCATCAGAGCACATCACAGACTCATCCAAGTGTGTGATGTGACACTGCTTGCATGTCGTTCTGTAGGGTACAAGCCTGCAGAGATAGACATCAGTGACTGCCGGGCTAAGGCACTGACTCACTAGTGTTTTGGGGACTTGAGGGTACAGCTGTCCCATATCTTCGTTAGAGTGGTGTACACATTTACCAGAGTTCATAGAATAGCATGGTGAAAAAGGTGAATTTTATTTATGTGAGTCGTGCCTTCATTAACCTGCTGTTAGGGCAAGTTAAATCAGATTATTGTTTTCCCACTGATTACCTGACTAGGAGTCTCCTGCCTGCCCCCTCCGGCCCAGTGGGACACACTGATGGTGCCTGTCTTCCCTTGGTACACACATTCCCCCTTCTTGTAAGAGTCTTCCCAACCACCCTGTCCAAAATATACCTATCTTGTGACTTCTTCCCTTTGCTTTTTCTGTCCTGGCATTTTCCACAGCACATTGAGCTTTTTTTTTTTTTTCTGTGCTTCTGAACTGAAGAATATAGCACAAATTTCAGAAGGGGAGTTTTGGGCAGTACTTTTGTTCTATGATCTAAATACTATCTGATATCTACTGGGTGATAAGTAAATATTGTTGGATGAGTGTGTGGTGCCCGGAATGCTACTGCATCCCTTCTGGATTCCCACCCTCACGCCACAGGCACACCTAGTGCTCAGGCAGGCATGTGGCAGCTGGATATTCTGTGCAGGCTCTGACCTGCCTTCACAGCAGTATTTTTCCCACTAGACCTTTCTTCCAGCACTGTACCCTTACCTCTCACACTGGTCGCAGCTCCACCCAAATGAAGGGTGGCAGAATTGCTCCTAATGTCTATCTTTCTTCCTCTGTTGTCATGGGCCAGCTGGGACAAAGCAGCACCAGTGTGATGCGGAGCTGAGGAAGGAGATCTCCTCTGTGTGGGCCAATCTGCCCCAGAAGACTCTGGACTTACTAGTACCACCTCACAAGCGTAAGTGGGAGGACAATACCCTCAAGCTGCACCCTTCCTGCCATTGTCTCCCCCACTCCCCATAGGAGGGGTAGAGTCTGGAGGCATGCAGAGGTGAGGGTAGGAATACTAGCCTCAGCCATGTAGCTCAGTTGCCCTGGTGACCCAGATACTGCAGGAGGTGGTCTGAGGTCTCACCAATGCAGGGAAAATTTTAAAATATCTGAAGAAAGGTTAGAGAGAATTCTGGTTAGGGACTGAAAGAGGGGGTATGTAACTTCAAGGGCTCCTTCTGAAGTGAGGGCGGGGGAGGCACGCCAGTCATGCACAGGAATATTGGTATGTTAGAGCTGCTCTGGGTGCAGCACGTGAATAGGTCATGGGGAACCCCTCAGCCCAGAGCTTCTCCAGGTTGCACATGGTGGGGTGAAGGAAAGGAGGCTGCCTTCTTGTCCCATTCCACCCACGTTTTCAGTGGCTTCTCTGATTTTTGTCCTACAAACCATTACTTCTGAATCCTCTCTTTGCCTGTTCTTTTTAGCTGATGAGATGACAGTGGGGAAAGTCTATGCAGCCCTGATGATATTTGACTTTTACAAACAGAACAAAACCACTCGAGACCAGATTCACCAAGCTCCGGTAGGCCTGTCCCAGGTACAGACTCCCAGATTCCCAAGAAGCAACCCAGGTGTCTTGGAGACTTTGGCAGCCTTTGGAGACTTAAACCATACTTGGATAGGGCACAGTGGCCAAAGTTCCACCCATTAACTGGTTACATGGTGGCATTGAGCTAGAGGGCAAGTATTCAAGGACAGCAAGACCTGGTGTTCTTAGACATCAGAACTAAGGACAGAGGCCCTGGATAATAATGCTTTCAGTGGTAGAAAAAAGGAAGAAGACAAGAATGTCTGAGGATGATCTTTGGCAGATGAAAGGGCCTCTATAGTCAGGGACCAGAAAGATGCACAATGACGGGCCTGGGGTCCCTGCTGGCTCTGCTCATGGCTCAGGGAGTTTGAAGTCTTCCTTCCTGGTGCCATCGTAGTCCTGTCTTCTGTCACCACAGGGAGGTTCTGTCTAAAGTTCTTCGCCCCAGAAACCCAGTTCTGCTCCTCCTGGAGCTCTCGGCAGCAGCCACGCCACACGGGTGTGAATTGAAATTGTTCTGCTACCCATAGTCTGTCTCACCTTAAATGGTATAGGGAGGGCAAATCTGAGGCTCTAAGAAAGGGGATGCCTTCCCGAAGTCACAGTGCAGACCTAGAGATACTTTTAGAGTCCTCTGACCTGCCTCACTGTTTAGGTCACATGCTTATATTTGGGGACAAGGTGGTGAGAAAAAGGGAGGAGTCCCTTGCTGCAGAACAGTGAACCCTGAACTGTGCTTGGAGGGAAACTGGGTTCTGTCCCCCGGCCTGTACCTCTGACCTCTTTCTTCTACCTATGACCTTTCATAGATGGGCCCCGTGTCCCTGTTCCATCCTCTAAAGGCCACCCTGGAGCAGACACAGCCGGCTGTGCTCCGAGGAGCTCGGGTTTTCCTTCGACAGAAGAGTTCCACTTCTCTTAGCAATGGTGGGGCTGTGTAAGTGCTGGTGCGGTGTAGACCTGGGAGGGCCATGAGCCACAGGCTGGGGGAGCAGAAGCTCTTGCCTTACCCTGCCACCCTCTCTTCCCACTGGCTTCTTGTTCAACTCTTGGGGAAACTGAGGTGGCCTATTCAGTGCCTTCACAGCCTTTTGGATATAGAGCTCTTTGGCCCTTTCTAGATCCAGGGCTCCACATCACCCTGTGCCCTTTATAGCCAAACATCTGTCTCCTGATTTACTGCCTGGTGGTAAGTCATTTTCCATTTACCAGGGTTCTAGGGTGGACTTTGCAGTGAGCTCCTGTGATGGCAGTGGCAGCATTGAGTGGATTTGACAGGTTGCCAGTCCAGAAGTGCCTGGGTACCTGTTGCTCTCAGGTTCTGCCCCATTGCTGGCCTCTGGGGCCGGAAGAATTTTCCGAAATTATGTGTTTTGACCTCAAACCCTCATCCTTCCTGTTTGTCTCTTGTTAGTGTACTGCTCTCCCTGATGCAGTTTCTTCCAGATCCCCATATTAGTATTGATTTCTAAGGATTTTGTATTCTGTAGACAAGTTGTTTAGGTCCTTTTTTTTTTTTATCACTTAACCCTTGCCACAAGATTTCTTGGTAACTAGCTACCCAATACAAAGCCAGTGATTACCCTTTCTTGCTCAGGGTGCTAAAGGGTCCTGGGCATTGGGGCTCCACAGCCTTCCTGAATAGAAAGCTCCTGGGCATGAGGCAGGTGGGTCTCTCATCACTGCCTTGAACAGGCCCACTCACCCTCCTGGACCCTGAGAATGGCAGACCCTGTCCAGGCCCCTGTTGTTGCCCGTCAAGGAGCATATTGCAGCCAGATTTTGCAGGCTGAAGTGAGCAGGGCAAAAGAGCCTAGCCTGTGAAGGCTGTTGGAAAGGGCCCTGCCATGTCCAAGGCCTTGGTGGGCCTGCCCAAGCCAGAGCTCCATGTTCTTTCTAGGAGTTAGGTAGTACGTTATTCTTGTGTTTAAACGGATGATTCTGAGTGTGTGAATGGGTATCATTGTGGAAGAACATCAGTACTATGTATATCAGAGTATAAGAGTAGAATGTAGGAAGTGTGTGTGTGTGTGTGTGTGTGTGTGTGTGTGTGTGTGTGTGTGTGTGTCTTTTGAGAAAGTTTGAGCTAGGCTCTCAGGAGGAAAAGAAGCTTCAGTTACTTGTAACTGCTGTGTAAAGGTGAAAGAACAAATACCTGGCTATCCTGGCTGCGTGAGTACACTGGGCTCAAGGTCCTGTGACTTCAAGGTGACCAGAGCCAAAAGGTCCTCCTGAAGGGCTTCTTGGCAACACCCTTGCTTCTTCTCAGAATCCCCTACAGGGTCTAGCATTTGTCACTGCTCCAGTGCTGTGGTTAGCTTGTCTATCAAGCTCTACCCTGAGCTCTTTGCATGATCGGCACCACTCTCTTTGGGGCTGCTCGTGTACTCAGTAGGAATGAGCTCTTGTGGGCAGAGTGGGGAGACTGTTGGGAGGTGGGCAATTGGTCAATGTGTGTAGGTGGCACTGGGCCTCAATGCCTAAAGCAGAAAATGTACCTCAGTCCTGAGAAAAATATCCTGTCTGGTTAGGGTCAGCTATTAGTTGCTAAGCAACCTTGTGTCATGTGTTACTAACTTTGAAAAAAGTATAAATAAAGGATCGTTTTGTTGTAGCCCATCAGGGAGACTAACAAGCACCTAGCCCAACTTTTGTCTTCTTATTTATCTTTCTCATGCTTGCCGCCATGTCTGCCCAGGTAGAACCGATTGCAGTGAGACCAACGAACCTTACAGGCACAGAGTGTATGACCTAATTCCACAGATACTAGAAGAGTAGAAAGGACAGTGGAGCTAGAGTCAGGGAGGGGATAAAGGGCCCCCAGCAAGGACCTCTAGGGGGAGGAAGCCCAGAATGGCTTGGGGTCAGTATCTTCAGCTGTATCAGCATTGGCAGGGTCTCTTGGGGCTGCTTTTCACTTGCTCAAGCTTTACTTCCTGGCTGTGTCCCTTCCCACCATGGCCTTGTGCAATAGGATAGTGCTTCACAGCCTGAGCACCCCGCAAGGGTGAGGAGCTTGCCAGTCATCCTTAGACTAGGGAGCAATGGACACCGAAGTCCTTTCTGCCCTCCAACTTTTGTTCCACTTTGATCAGCGCCAGGGCCCTGCCCTGTGATATATCTTTGTTCCAGAGTATGTGTAGACGGGGTTGAGCACTTGCGTGCGGGGAGCAGCCTTGCTGTAGCCTGGGGTGGGGTGGCTGGACCCCTGGACTTGCGAGGGTGTAGCTGGTAGGTCCAAAGGGACAGTCTGCGATGCATGGGTCTCTGACCTATGGAACATCCCTCTTCTCCCCAGACAAACACAAGAGAGTGGCATCAAGGAGTCTGTGTCCTGGGGCACACAAAGGACCCAGGATGTTCTCTACGAGGTCAGGGCACCCCTGGAGCGTGGCCATTCAGCAGAGATCCCTGTGGGGCATCGGGGAACACTGGTGAGCCCTTCCTGGAGCAGGATGTACAAGACAGAGCCCCGGTGGCTCATGGGCAAGGATGGGGGTCTGTGCAGCCAGAAGTGAGCATGAGGACCAGGGTGGGAGAGCTATGAACTGCTGTGGGGCACGGTGGGACCTGATGGGGGTACATAAGATGGTTCCCTGTGAGTATGACCTGGAGGCTGTTCTCCCCAGGCTGTGGATGTCCAGATGCAGAGTGTGGCACTGAGGGGCCCGGATGGAGAACCCCAACCTGGGCTGGAGAGCCAGGGCCGAGCTGCCTCTATGCCTCGCCTAGCAGCAGAAACACAGGTGGATGGTTATGGAGGAGTCTGGGCTGGGGGAGGGTGTGCACCCCAAGGGTATGGGGGCCTGGGAGAGGAGTAGCAGCACCCATTCTTGGAGCTCCCCCCAGGAGCCTTTGTAGCCTAGGAACCGTCACTCCTGTGGGCCTGCCCAGACCCACATGTGATCAGCATTCTGGGGGCATACAGGTCCTGGCCCTTGAACTTTGGACCTCCAGGCATGGTAATGCCCAGGAGGTAATCCCCAGCTCTGTCCCACTCAGCGTTGTCCCTCAGTCCTGGTCCCCTAGCTCTGCTATCTCCCCTCCAACTCTGTCCCCCCTCCAGCTGTGGTATCCCCCTTCCAGCCTGTGTTCTCCCAACTGTGCATCTGTACTTCTTTTCTTTCTGGGACTCTTTATCCTGTCTAGAAGACGATGTCACTTGTCTCTGGCCATCTTTCTGTTTGAGTGTCTAGAGCCACCTTCACTGTTCCATCCCTCTTCTTTGCCCCCTGCAAGTCAGATTTTTTTATGGGACTTTATTGCCTAAGGAGGAGGAGCTGGCCCATGAAGTTGAGTTTCTGTGTATATCCTCATGTCCAAAGATCCTGAGAAGTGTCCATTCTGCATTTGCATTCTGAGTCAGAACAGAGCCTGCAAGGTCTTGGTCTCAGCCCCGAATGTCCACAGCCTGCTGGTCCCAAACTTTATTTCATTGCATTCTTTCTTCCTGTGCCTCTTAGTTTTGTACGTGTGCCGTGAAGTTTGCTGTCATTCTTGATTCCCACTCCACTGCCTTTTGCAGTGTCTCTGTCTTCTCTTCTCTTCACAGTCCATGTGTTTTTGCTGTTGCTACCTGTGTCCTATTCCCTTTAGTTTCCTGCAAGGTGTCACAGGCTGATCTGGCTGTGACTGACTCCTACAGGGAGGGTCCCTTCTCTAGGCTCTGGTAGCAGTAGCTTTAGATCCTCTGGTTGTGAGGCCAAGGAAGAGCTTCCCCTGCAGTCGGTGAGGCAGCCATGGCTGCACTCAGATTGTCCATCCCCATCAGCAGCTCCTTTGCTGAGAGGACCCATAGCCCTTCCTTGCACAGTGGGGCTCCATCCTAGGCCTGGTTCCTCCTGATGGGACCTGGCCAACCTCCTTGCCCCACCATCACCACCTCGGGGTCTTCTTCGTCCTTCTGGCCATGTTCCTCCTTTTTTCCCTCACCACAGCCTGCTCCGGATGCCAGTCCCATGAAGCGCTCCATTTCCACGCTGGCCCAGCGCCCTCGTGGGGCCCACCTCTGCAATGCTTCCCTGGACCGCCCACCCCCTAGCCAGGCACCACATCACCATCACCACCGCTGCCACCGCCGCAGGGACAAGAAGCAGAGGTCCCTGGAAAAGGGGCCCAGCCTGTCTGCTGACACAGATGGTGGTGCGTGCCAAAGGGTCTGGGGAACCTCTTGAAGGACTGTGGACTGCATTGGGCTCTGCATGCAGACATGGGTGGCCTCTTTCTTGGTGTCCCTTATGGCCCCAAATCTGGTAGTAAGCAGGGAACTGAGGCCCGGGCCTGAGCATCTGGCAAGAACACATCCAGCCCCCTTGCCCTTCCCAACCCTGCTGAGGTCATCCCTGCTGCCCTGGGGATGGGGTGTGGGGCAGACGTCTCCCCGATGCGGAACTTGGCTGACCTGGTCTCTCTTCTTCCTGGGCCAGCACCAAACAGCACCCCAGGACCTGGCATGCCCCCAGGTGAGGGGCCAGCAGGCTGCCGGCGTGAGCGCAAGCAAGGGCGCGGCCGGTCCCAGGAACGGAGGCAGCCATCCTCCTCATCCTCAGAAAAACAGCGCTTTTACTCCTGCGACCGCTTTGGGAGCCGTGAGCCCCCACAGCCCAAGCCCTCCATCAGCAGCCACCCCACGTCTCCGATAGCTGGGCCCGAACCAGCACCCCACCCGCAGGTAAGCGGCTATGGGCTCTCGCCACAGTCCTGTCCCAGGGCCTCGCTATTGCTCTGCCCTTGCTTCCCAGCCACCCTCCCTGGGGCCTGGGCTCTAGTCCTCCAGGATCTCTGCTGCATCTGTCCTCACTCTCTTTCTGTGTCCTTATCCTGGCGCTGTGCAGCTCCCTCCCTCTCCTTCCCTGCCAGCTGCAGGTGCTCTTTGCTGCCCGATTTCCTTCTTGTTTTTATTTGCTGGTCTCTTTACACAGGGCGGTGGCTCCGTGAATGGGAGCCCCTTGCTGTCGACATCTGGTGCTAGCACCCCAGGCCGAGGTGGGCGGAGACAGCTCCCACAGACGCCCCTGACACCACGTCCAAGCATCACATACAAAACGGCCAACTCCTCGCCTGTCCACTTTGCTGGGGCTCAGAGTGGGCTCCCAGCCTTCTCCCCTGGCCGGCTTAGCCGTGGACTTTCTGAGCATAATACTCTGCTCCAGAAAGACCCCCTGAGTCAGCCTCTGGCCCCTGGCTCTCGCATCGGCTCCGACCCTTACCTGGGGCAGCGTCTGGATAGTGAGGCTTCTGCCCACACCCTGCCTGAGGACACGCTCACCTTCGAGGAGGCCGTGGCCACCAACTCAGGCCGCTCCTCCAGGACTTCCTATGTGTCCTCCCTGACCTCCCAGTCCCACCCCCTCCGCCGTGTGCCCAATGGCTACCACTGCACTCTGGGACTCAGCACCAGTGGCCGGGCTCGGCATAGCTATCACCACCCTGACCAAGACCACTGGTGCTAGCTGCACCACAGCTGCCCATGCACCTGACCATCGGTGTAGGCTCCAGTTGATGAGTTTTATCATCTACACTGGGCTCTGGGCTGCGGCCCCTGGGAGGAGGGGCCGCACCTGTGGCCTCTATGGTGGAGGCGCTCCCCCTTTTACACCAGAAGGACTAATAAAGCCCTTTCTAGAGGGTTGTGATGTGTCTATCCCCCTCATGTGTTGCCTTCCTGGGTCTTATGCCACATATCAGATCCCACGCAGGAGGTGGCCAATCCACGGGGATGAACCGGCAAGTCCAGATCCCATGTCATGGCTTCCAGCATCCAGGGTGGGTGCTTAGAACCTGTTCCAGGAGGTTTGACTCTCTTGGGTAGCACCCTGTATCCAGATGTGCAGTGTGGAGGGGAGGATATGCCTGAAAGCCTGGAAGGGGCCCAGCCATGGCTTGGTGTCCCTTGTCAGCCTCCATGATTCTGTCTGTTGTCGCTTGTGGCACTGAACAGCAAATGTATGTAGAAACACTGTCCTTCCCCAATCACTGTTGCTCCAACAGGGACCAAACCCGAAGAACATTTGTGCTATTGATTGTGGTTTTTGGTCACAACACCCCTCATTCTGTTGTTTCGATATACTTGATGTAGAAAAACTGAAAACAGAAAAAACGGCTGAGGAAATGTTAACATAACATCAACCCATAAGAAGGTCTCCTTTTCCTTGTGCGTATCTGTACTTGTGTGAGAAGACGTTCCTGTGTGGACTCTGCCTGACCTGGGTGGTCCCCAGCAAGCCTGGTACCTGCTGCTTGATCAAGTGCCTGACCTCCAGCTCCTGGGCATCGTGTGTGGGGGGAGGCCTTGTGAGCCATCACCCATGGATTACGTGAGAACTGCTTAGAACAGCAACTGGCTAGAAAGCTCATGTGCGAAGGACCAACAGATGGCACTCGGCAGCACAGCGCAGTGAAGACAAGCAGTTTTGCCCACGTTCTTCCCACAGGCAAGAGGGTTAGGGAGGACAGGGACCAGCAGAGTGCATGCTTGTGTGAGGCATTTTCAATCTTCTATATTTGATTCTCAGGGATGGGATGCCTGCCAAGTAGGGCATGATCTCTGTTTGTATAAAATGACTTTTCACCAAAAGCCGAAGGAGCGAAAGGCTAGCGGGGAAGAGGAGTTAATGACTGGGTGGTTGCATGTGAGCACGTCATGGCAGGATGTCACCGCAAGTGACTGGAGAAGGAGAAATGGCTTCTGTGTGGCTGTGGCCAAGTTCCTTGCTCTGGGCATAGGGATGCAGGAGTCACATCTGCCCTGACAGCCGCTCTACCGGGGGAAAGCCTGTACTCAGGATGGTGTTTGGTGTGGAGAACGTTGGGAGACCCTGTCATGGAAAGGGTGCATGTGGACAAGTCCATCAGTGTGTCCTTCGTGTTGGCACCTCAGATGATTTCTCTGTGGGGTTGTTGGCTTCTATCCCATTATTCTTCTCAAGAAGCTATGTGTGATTCATATATATGTGTCTGGATGTGTGTGGTGTGTTGTGTGGATGTTGTTCACCATAGGGCTATGCAACAAAAGACACATTTAATAGAAACAAAACACACAAGGCCACCATCTGGTCTAGAGTCTCAGCATGATTGTGACCAAACCTTTTTATAGAATTTCCTTATGTGAAGGCACAACACTCTGCAACTTCAATGGTAACAGAGTATTTTATTCTAATAGGGTAAAATTATGCCGGAATCTTGGTCTGTGCATGTGACTCTGTGTTCATGTTGCAAAGTAGAAGGGTGTGCATATCGATAGTTTTGTCTCTGTTTCCCCAGCCCATGTTATCTTGGGTGTCAAAATGTATACATTCCATGTAGAACCACAGTTGTCTCCTAGGCAGTCACAGGTCAATAATAATCTTTTCTATACTCATACAACCTAGCTGGCTTGCCTGGATTCTTTTAGGCATTGGCATTCATGAAATTACAAGAAGGGAAAGGGATCTTATTTTCTTGATTTTAGGTTGGTTTCTGTACTGTCTCTTCTCAAGATAGTGTCTATTTCCTCTCAAATCTCATAGTGAGTTGCCAAATTTGAAATGCATCAACCAGCTGTCTGCATCTGGAATCTGTCAAGCAGTGGCTGTAGTTTGAACAAGTTATTTGTGCATGTAAAATATATACATATATACATTATACAAGTATGTGCATGAAGTATATATCTTCATACTTTTGATACAATGTATTCATTTGTTAATTTTTAATTATATTTGATATAAATTGAAGGTTTGTTGTAAAACTTTATATTTAACAACAGTGTTAAAAAGAGAGAAGTCCCAACCATGCAAACCAATTGGGACCTACTTTTAAAAAAATCCTGTGATTGACTAGTTTGCTGCCTGAGTAATATTTACAAGCCAAAATTTGGATTCTGCTATTGTTTCTACAATGACCTTTTGTATGAAGCAAAGTCCTTGGATTAAAATAAAAATATGAGAAAAAAAAACCCAAAAGCAAAAGTAGAACTCCCACAATGCTGCTAAGAAGTGTGTGGGGGTCTGTGTGTGTTAAATGTGCCGGGTGGGCTAGACAGCCAGTACAGCACAGGATAAAGTGGTATCCTGACTGTAGGCTCCAGTTAAAAAAGCAGATGTGGGATATTGAGAGTCAGGGTGAGCATGGCTCAGGATCCTCTGGGTACCTGAGTGTCTCCTTTGACTCCGAAGACCAATAGCTGGACTACGGTGTGCAGAACCTGGGCACCTGGAGTCGCGGGTAAGCAGTGTAGGAGCAGCTGGACTACACTGCCCGGAATTCTTGGCTTTGGCATTCCCAGCCACTCCATCCTCCCTTTGTAGTGAAGGCTGAGGAAGCCAGACTACATTGCCTGGATTCATTCAGAGTATGGAGCTCACCCCTATGAGCACTGAGAGAATAGAGTCCAGATTCTCTAGTCTGGAAATTTAGGGGATCTGACACTCACAGCCACTCCGCCAATGCAACCCCCACCCTTAGACCAGTACTGCTGGTCTCCAGACTGCACTACCCAGAATGCCATGAGCTGGAGGACAGACTACTGAAACACTCAGAATCCTCTGGCAGGGGAGAGCTTGTGGCTTGAGTGCCTTCCTGGCAAGCACAAGATCCTGAGTTCAATCTCCAATAGAAAAACAAAACAAAACGAAAAAGAATCCTCTAGAACTGCAGAGGCCTTGGCAACAAAGGTTAAGTGGACAGAAGGAAAACAGTGGTGGAGTACCTGGGCAAGAGAATGGGTTTTTCCGAACAGAGACCAGGGGATGCACTTCTGAGCTGAGGTCAGTCCTGTGCAGTGGCCACTGTGGTGCTGCATTTAATGCCTAACCCTAACCCTAAAATGGGTCTGATCACTGACAAAATCACCATTTCAAACACACCATTTTGTTGGCTTTCTTACCAATCAGCCCACCAAAACATGGATTAAGGTGAAGTTAGATTAGGATTAAGGAGTTAGAGGTTTAGGGTTAGGGTTATGGAACCATATTAGGGTACCTTGTTTTTATAGTTAGGAGATTCCATTTTTAGGGAACTCCATTTTTATATACATTCTGAGCTTAATTTTTTACATTATTATATATATCTTTTACTAATGGAAATGTATATGCTCTACTGAAATACATGGATTCCATTGAAATACAGAAGCCCCATAGGAAAATATAGGGCTAAGATTCTCTATAAGCACATCGAAATTGGTGGCTTAATATGTGGGAATGCATCTTATTTTTGTTTGTGGTGGTGTTTTTTAAAATGTTTTTTATGTATTTAATACAGGGTCCACAAGGTCTCACTACACAGATCACACTCAGAGTGAGCTTCCTGTTTCCAGCTTCCCAAGTGCTGGGACATGCCACCATGCCCAGTCTCAGCACACCCTGGGGATGGGGCAAGGGGCATCAAACCCCGGTCCCTGTGTCTGCCTTAGCAGGTTCTTTATTCCCCTGAGCTATCTGGCAGATCCTAGAAATATGCATTTTGAGGTTTCAAGTTCAAATCTACCATCAGGGGTTAGGGCACTACATTCTTAGGAAGTTGGCTCCGATGTAGAGTTAGTGTTGATATATGGAACAGTTCGATGAAAGTTCCTTATATTCTAACAGTTAAATTCTATTTAAAACATGTTGTGGTAAATTAAAGCTTTATATTTTAAAATTTGAGAGGAAAACAGTCCTACAAAATACAGTGTATGTTGCTAACACTGCTAAAACAGAACGTTACAGAGTTGAGTTAATACAAACTTATTTTCTCACAGGTTTGGAGGAAGGGGTCCAAGCAAAAGCTTCCTGTAGAACTTCTCCTGAACCCTCTTTCTTTAACTTGAAGACAGCAGCTCCTGGCCATGTCCTTACAGGGCCTTTAACATGTTCTCCCCGGCGTTTCTTTCTCAAGGACTCAAGTAAAGGACTGGATTAGAATGCACATGCAAACAGTATTGGACTCATATGACAAGGTTACCTCAGGGATGTGAGAATCTGGTTAGGGTGGTCTCAGATGTTTATCCATTCTGTGTATATCCCAGGCTATTCTAGCCAGTGGCCCCTACAAAGAATTTTCTACAAAAGTTCTCAGGTGTGACATCCAGCAGGCTACTTGTGTAGCTAATGCGCTTCCTCTTGACATCCACAGCTGATAGCCGGTGTCTGTCCCTCAGAAGACAGCTTGAAAAGTTGTTACGGGGCTTTCTACGATGAAAGCCACTCTATGCCAGGCACCATTGCTGCTAAGGTGCATCCTTAGATGCCCTTGACAACCTCTTCCAGAAGGCACCCGGAAACAAGTGCAGCCAGTGGCAGACCTAGCCAGGAAATATTTATACTGGAGGTCCCTTCTCCAAACTTCATGTCTATTCCCGAGTTCACAGATCTTATTATTCTCGGGGGGGGGGGGGAGCGGGTGATTCAAAAAGAAAGAAGAGGGGCCCTGGATATAACTCAGTAGCATAAGTGCCTACCTGGCAAAGTACAAGGTCGTGAGTTTGTCTCTGGCACTGAAAAAAGAAAGAAGAAAGAATGAAAATTGGGGAGATAGCTCAATGGCATAAGGGTCTGCCTGACAAGTGGAAGTCACTGAGTTTGATTCCTGGTACCACATACTGTGCCAGCCCTGCAACTGGGCATGGTAGCACAGGAGGAGGAGGAGGAGGGGGAGGAGGAAAAGGACAAGAAAGAAAGAGAGGGAGAAAACTAGAGAAGAAAACTTGGACATTTACATAAGTATTTGAATGGAATAGATAATGTTACTGGGAAGATGACACTTGGATGGGATACAAAGTAGATTGTTTGATCAGAAAGGGCTTCCCAAAGGAAGAGGTATGTGTATTGGCCCAGGCAGGAGGTGTAGGGCCAGGGAATAGAAAAGGCCCAATAGCCATATGGCCCTCAAGCTGTCTGAGACCTCATGAGTAACAGTGGTATTTGCATTGCTGTCAGCCTATGTATATGACCAGATGTTCGCACTATCCTCACAAGTTTTTGCTGCAGCTTTAGCATAGATTTCAGAATGAATTTGTTTCAGTTAAATATTTTTTCCTACACTGATTTCAATTTGTAAATGTGTCATGGAGGATAAGATATAAAACCGTTCAACACTTATCTATGGGGCATTCCTGTATCTTATATTCTACTGAAGGCAAAGTTTTAAAGAGAATCATATATGAAAGACAGTTTATGTAGAATCCCAACAATCAGAACATCCAGGTCATGGTATTTGTAATAATTTTTCTCAGGGATTTGACATTCTGTGACTGCATCTACACTCCTTATGTAGTTGGTGTTAACCCTTATAAGGATGTGTTCTTTATTTCTAATGTATAAAATATAATATTCAAATAAAAGATATTAAAGGTTTTTACATGCAGAATAACATTATTCAAAACATGCAGAAAAAACGAAGATGTCACCTCATGCAACATCTATTGCACAATAGGCAGAGTGTATTAAATGCACATGGAAAAAAATTGTCATCTGTTTAAAACAAAAAGTATAACTGTGGGTTAGGGACAGGGTCAGAGGGTCACGGTCAGGGGGTCAGGGTCAGGGGGTCAGGGTC
>PVKA01036654.1:5358-21716 GCA_004027165.1 Ctenomys sociabilis
AGAGCTACCCTGGCTTAACTCAATGAGAAGATTTGTACTAACAGTGTTTGGACAGGATATCCTGTCTGCTTCTTATGTAATGGATAACCACTCAGAAGATAACAATGTACAATGTATTAATTATTCAAACTGTCCTATTAATCAGCTTTGAAACTAAAAAAAAAAAAAAAAGAAAACAAAAAGAAGTAACAAGAATAGCAGCAAGTAGCAAAGGGCAGTGCGCTGGCTGCCTCAGCTAGCTAGCCTCTTGCCCCTCCTTACAAGTGTGTGCAGATTGCCCAGGGAAGGGTACATTTTTATGATTAATCAGCAAGTCATCATTATATTTGTGCACTTTCAGAAGGACGGCTCACTGAAGAGGGCAGCACCAGTTGAGACACTTTGCATCTCTGAAAATTCTGTTTGGCAACTTTCACACTATTAAATCAGAGCAAACCAAATAAATCAGACCATGTTTAAATTCCTTTATTTATTTATTTATTTATTTTGGTAATTCTTTGTTTGTTTGTTTTCATGGAGCTGGGGATTGAACTGAGGCCCTTATGCTTGCCAGGGAAGTGTTTATTCCACTGAGCCATCTCCTCAGCCCCTATGTATTTATTTTTTATTCACAACATTGTGATTTATTTGTGGAAAGTTTCAAAGAAAATGAGAGGGGAGAAAGCATTTTGCTCTGGGATATGTAAACTTGCTTCAAGCAAGGGGTAAACTTTTGGGCAAAACTTTAGAAACACGCATAAACAGTTATATATATATATATATATATATATATATATATATATATATATACCTTGTATTCATCAGGTCCCCTCATATGATTTGTCCTAAGGAAGCAAAATGAAACGGGGTGACGTTTTCTAAACATGTTCCTCACAAAGCTACCACAATATACAATAGGAAATCATCTTTATGCTAAGAATAACAAGTGATCAAACAAATTTCTGTGGGACGATCGTGTCAATAGGTTTTTAGTGACCCAAAGTTGCTTGTGATGATTTTTGAGGTTTTTGTCTTATTTACTTTATCATTTCTGGGGCAAAATATCCAACAACCACAAATTACACAAAGAAAGGTTTATTGTAGCTGACAAGCCTGTCCAGGTCTCCGTCGGTCGTCACATGGCTGCAAGATAGCGTGGCATCGAGGCACAGCAGAGGAAAAGTGGTTCGTGCTGTGCTAGGTAGAAGGCATAGCAGCTTCCTTCTGCTTCGGGGTTTGCTCCTGTCCAGCTCCAAGCCCATTGAGTGGCACCCCTCACACCCAGGGCGAGCCTTTCCACCTGCACAGATCCATCAGCGTCACCCAGAATTATGCCAAACCAGTCAGCGGGCTCTTCCACTGTCACTCACCCATGATCCTGTCGTTTCTGAAATACTCAGCTATGAGTGCATGAGGCCCGATGGGAACATCAAGAGAAAAGCCATGACATGTTCTTTAGAAGAAGTTATACACACCCAACTATGCCTCAGAAATAAAAGAGAAAAGAAAATAACCCTAGAAATAAAGACACCAAAATTAATAGCCTTTATTTCCTGCTCATAACTATCTATATTTTCCGAATTTACTACTTTCATAAGCAAAAAGAGGAAAGATAAATTCAAAGAAATACAAAGGAGTAAAGAGTTTAAATAGTCTGTGCATACCAACTTACTCTTACTGGCTACACTTTTAGCATAAGGATTTATGTTTTAATTAATTTTATTGAGAAAAAATTGCAATGAGACAGCTTCGAAACAGGTTGGTAGGAGAGTTACCAACAATTAATACATTGCATGTTGGTGTCTTTGTAGTAGCCGTTCATAGCACAGGATGCAGACATGATGTCCTGTCCAAACACCATTAGTACAAATCTTTCTTCTCATTGAATTAAGAGAAAGTAGTTATATATCTATTCTAACTATGCTGTATATGCAGATACAAAATGGTCCTTCATTTATATCACTTTTTTTTCTTTAGTTTTGTCAGAGCTGGGTATTCCATTGCCATCCAAATATTGTAGGTGCATGAATTCAGCAAAATATTCCAATACAGTCCAGCAGTCCACAGTAGCAGTGGGTTATCCACAGGACTGGCAAGGTCCGAATCTGATGGCTTGAGCCTTCCACAGCTCAGCATATTCACACGGCTTCACTTTTCACACCTTGTTTCTACTCTTTTCCGCTGGATGGTTAAGACCAAGATAAAGCAAGACTTATATAACAAGAAATGTAACTTTTTTTTTACACACCAACAGTATGTATTTATTATTCATGAGTGTTCAAGACTTAACAAGGGTTGTCATCAGTATAACCACGTATGAAATATCACTTAGCAACATGGAGTGAAAAGGACAGTTATATATTTATATTTATTTATTTATTTATTATGTCTTTTTGAGGCAGGGTCTCACTATGCAGTTCAGGCTGGCCTTAAGCTTACTTTGTAGCTCAAGCTGATCTTGAACTCACAACAATCCTCCTGCCTCAGCCTCCCGAGTGCTGGGATTACAGGCCTGCGCCACCACGCCTGGCCTACACACTCTCAAGTGCATACCATACACTGCTACAAGAGCAGAGGGCATCAGGCTGCCGAAGTTCTCCTGTACATAACATATCGAAGTACCTCAAGCATTAAAGTTATACTTAAGCTGCAAAAATAAAGTTTCTTTGTTCAAACATTTGATCCGAGCTCAAGCAAACAATGAACACCAATGAGTTGATACAGTTTCACACACTTGAAAACAATCAATATACAATGGTCCATAGCTGCAAAAACCAACCCTGAAAATACGAGAACTATAGGAGTGAGCAATGCATTTAACTGAAAATAAGTTTACAGCAGATCTGTTTCATCCTGGCTCTCAGATATTTAAGACTCTTAATTTTATTCAAACCACTAATTAAACCAGGAGAAAACGATAGAGAAAATCATTAATGCCTACAAGGCATCAACGCCCTCTAGTTTCTTTACATACCTGCACTAGTGCAAGCGTGTCGTTTCCCTGAAAAACCGTAGTCACAAACTGAAAGAGAACTCATGCAAAACTATTTCCTTCTTTCTTTCAAAAGTGCCACATGCTATATGTCTCATTAAAACAGAAAAACACAAATACCCATAAACTGATGAAAAACTGTCTGTGTGCACCTCTTCTCCATAAGAAAAGGCCAGAGTGACTCCTTAATTCCAATTCGAAACGGTGTTCTCCGGCGATGCCCAAGGACTCCAATTTGGAGCAGTCAAGCTGAGCGTTTCTTGGACGCTGTGCCCCTAGGACGGGGCTGTCAGTAGTAGGTCGCAAGTGACTGCCGGGCAGGTTGAAAGCATCGGGGATCGCACACGCCATTTCACACTGTGTCGTCTGCTCATTGCAGACCAGGGAAATGTTCCCTTAATTGAGGGATCCAGCACGCTCTTCTCCGCCAGCTGCAGACACACGGGCTAGTTCCTTGACGGGAGTGGGAAGCCTCTGCTGCCAGAGGTCCCTGTCTGCTGACTTGTTGCTGAACTGCACTTTATCAAACATGGCAGTGACAGTGCTTTCTTCGAGCTTTTCAACCTCCCGGTACAGAACAGGAATTCTCAAAACAGCAGCTCCTAAGTTATTCTTCCAAGTTTGTTTTGCCACGTAAGTTTAGGGGAGCTGGTATGTCTTCCTCTCTATAAGGTGGATTTGCTCCATCAAACACATAATCTGAGCTAATGGAGATAAGAAATGCTCCGGCTGCAGCTGATTCCTCTGCTGAAGTCCCAGAAGCATCCCCATTGAGCTGAGCCGCGGCAGCTGGCCGATTCTCTCCATCTGGCCTTCTCTCTGCTGCACAGTGCACTATGGCATGGGGCTGGACATCATGAATGATGTGATGAAGTGCTTCAGCATGCAACAGATTACAGGGGCCTGGCCGCACTCCCTGCCACGAAGTCGGCTCTCCGCAGCCGAGAAATGTTACCTTCTTAATGTCACAGAATCTCCAAGGCATTAGACAGTTTAACTTCTCTATTCTGACAACGGATTCTTGGAAATATCCCAACATACGAACTGCAGGGCATACAGCTATGTTCCCGAAAGTGAGATTTTGATCAGATGTGAAGTGGGAACACCCCAGGCTTGGTGGAGCCCACCAGGAATACCTGTGTGCCAGGAAAGATCACTGCAAGTTCCACGTGACCCTGGGACATACAATGCATGCAGACGCAGCTGACACTACACAGTGAGATGCAGATAAAAATCACCAATAGATTGATTACAGATATGCTGAATGGCTTTGCACTCAGTCACTGAAGGAAGCAGTGTGTAAAACAAATTCATGTATACACTGAGAGCTAAGTTCTAGTTCTACACAGGTATTTTTTAAAAGTGCGCTTTCAGGGCCCGGGGAGATGGCTCAGTAGAATAAGCGCTTCCCTGGCAAGCTCAGGGGCCTGAATTCAATCCCCAGTTCCTCAAAAAAAAAAAAAAAAAAAAGAGTGCACTTTCATAGCAAATGTATAAGTCGTGCTATGTTTATTTCAGTGTTGTATACACATTTCATGCTTGAGAGCTGGGCGTGGTGGCGCAGGCCTGTAATCCCAGCACTCGGGAGGCTGAGGCAGGAGGATTGCTGTGAGTTCGAGACCACCCTGAGCTACAAAGGGAGCTTAAGGCCGGCCTGAACTGCATAGTGAGACCCTGTCTCCAAAAGACAAAATAAAATAAAAAAACACATTCCATGCTTGAAAACTTGCTAATTCATGGATGTCTTCAAAATTCAGGTAAAAAATTAAAGAAAGAAAAAAGGAAATACAGATGAGTGCCCCTGTTCTGGTATTTTTAAAAGCTGTGGAGATAGCTCAGGAGAATGAGCACTTTCCTGGCAAGCACGGGGTCCTAAGTTCAATCCCTGGCTGGTACCGCAAAAAAAATAAATGAATAAATAAAATTAAGCCAGGCGTGGTGGCGCAGGCCTGTAATCCCAGCACTCGGGAGGCTGAGACAGGAGGATTGTTGTGAGTTCGAGACCAGCCTGAGCTACAAAGTGAGCTTAAGGCCAGCCTGAACTGCATATGAGACCCTGTCTCAAAAAGACAAAAAAAAAAAAAAATTATTTGTAAGTAGGCCTACAAGGCACAGTCTGTTAGTGTTCCAGGACCCAGGAAGGCAAAGCCCCACTTTGCTCTCTTATGCTGATACACTGACCCCACTTTTTATCATCACAGCTTAGGACAGCTAAGCTCTGGCACAAGCCTAAGTGAGGCTTCACAGAGGAGGAGATACGGGACAGCCTGGGACTCAATGCTCATGCTTGGAACCCAAGCACCCAGAGGACCTGTGGCAGGGAGATCATACATGTGTCCTCAGCCTGGGCAACTTGGTAATTTTTGACCCTCCACTTAAAAATGAAAACCAATAGGTTTACCTCAGTGCTAAATCCCTGGATTCAATTTCAAGCACTGAAAACCATGGAGTGTGTACACAGCAATGCATGGGAAGCCTTCACGCATCCGAGAAGCAATGGCACTTGGGAAGGGTTGGATGGATTTAGAGCCCATAGTGCTCAATAGAAAAACTCAGAGAAATTTCATTGTCATAATTTGTATTTCTCCAAGGAATGGCAAAGCATGAATAAAGGGGTAACTGAAAAGAGAGATGGTGGAAAACAGAGACAGGATCTTTGAGGGAGTAATGAGGCTCTGTAGAAGGAGGAACGGACTCGCGGAGGCAAAGGTCCTACAGCCATTGATGGGTAGAGCGTATTTCATCAAGATGTAGTGCTAGCCGGGCGTGGTGGCGCAGGCCTGTAATCCCAGCACTCGGGAGGCTGAGGCAGGAGGATTGTTGTGAGTTCGAGACCAGCCTGAGCTACAAAGTGAGCTTAAGGCCAGCCTGAACCGCATAGTGAGACCCTGTCTCAAAAAGAAAAAAAAAAAAAAAAAAAAAAAAAGATGTAGTGCTGTGTATTGCACATAGTGTGTTCCAAATGGCCAACTGAATCCTCCAGTTTGCGTAAAAGCTGTGTCCATCCATCATGCAGGGTGTACAGTCGGTGGATGATTAAATGTTTTTCGCGGCCTGCGAATAGGATCTGCTCGCGGTGAGTCACTGCTGACACACCATTCAGTGTGATTAATCGTTTTGTGTCTGCGCACTACAGAAGTGGAGAGGTAGAGAAACCTTCTTGGCATAAATTACGGTATCAGCACGCAGAAATGGTTTCTCACATGCCAGACCCAACTGTGCACCCGAAAGTTGTTGGTATAAAACTGGGTGAAAGCCTTTCTTCCAGAAGGGTCCTGGGTGACCCTTCACCAACAGATGCCCATTGTGGCTAACACTGTAGGAGACCCACACAGGAAGCAGGGATTTCGGGAGCACGTGCCCACCTGTGACACACGTCATACCGGCACAAAACTCCTAGCGACGCGTGTCCTCGCCGTGTCACTAACTCTCCACGTCACCAACACGAATTCAAACGGCTGCGCGTGGTCAAAAGTTTTACTCACCTTACACACACTGGATTAAACCATTCCAAGTGATGCCATGGGATGCGTACCACAGGCAAGATGGAAGTATGTGTCTGTAAGGGTCTGTATCAGAAGAACTGAGTGGGGTCACAAAATGACATAATCGTGCAAATCAAGATCTTAGAAAAATGGGCTGGGGAGATAGCTCAGTAAAATGCGTGCTTGCCTGGCAAGTGCAAGGTACTGGGGAGTTCAATCTGCAGTACCACAAGAAAAAAAAAAAAATATATATATATATATATATGTTAGAAAAACAAGCACACCCCCCAGAACATAGCAAGTACATGGAATATAAACATGAAGATCAAGGCATCAAATAATAAATTTGCAAAAAGGAAGCATCCCAAATATTTTAAGAAATTTAGAAAATGACTGACAAAATGCAATATCTACTCATGAAAAAAATTATTTTCTTCTCAGAAAAAGTGACAGAAAGATCTTCTGTCCATCTGGTAAAAATCATTTGTGAAAACCTTACTAGCACTAGACTGTTCACTATTAAAACTTTTAAATAGATAGCCCAAGACTTCAGCTTCAGGGAAGAGAAGGAAAGAAAAGGGATAGAAAAGGAAGATGAGAAATAAATAAATGGGTAATGAAAATATGATTGTCCACATTGGAATATGTCACTGCCCTGAACAAGCAACGGGCATCATTTATAGCTATGTGAAAACAGGAAGGACCCAACACTGAAATATATAAGACAGATGGGGAAAACTGTGGAACATGGAAATCTGTCCAGTTTCTTTGAGGTTCAGAATCTCAGCCTGAGGAATAACAATTTGGAAATGCAGAAATGAGAAGAAGGTTCCTGGGTTCCGGGAGGGATCTGACAAGAAAATGAAAAGTGACCAAGGATTGAGGCAAGAACCCAAAGCAGACACAGGAAGAGGACATCCGGGCTTTCTCTGTGGCTTGCAGCAGCTGAGAACCTTGGGGACTCAAACCTTGGGGATTCTTCCAAGTGTTACGGTTTGTTATCTATTTGTCCCCCCTGCCCCAAAGCCTCATGCATGGGGCGGTCAGTACTCAAGGAAGAGCAGTACTCAAGGGGCAGGGCCAAATGTGTGAACCCTTAAACTGAGAGCATGGCCAGGCATGTCTGTAATCCCAGCACTCGGGAGGCTGAGGCAGGAGGATTGTTGTGAGTTCGAGACCAGCCTGAGCTACAAAGTGAGCTTAAGGCCAGCCTGAACTGCATAGTGAGACCCTGTCTCAAAAAAGACAAAAAAAAACCCAAAAAAACAAACTGAGAGCATGCATCTCCCTACCCCCCACCCCGGGTCTGCCGGCCTCTCTTGGGGGTATGGGAGGATCAACCTGGACACGGGGGCTCCCCAGCCCCTCTCCCCGACCCGGTAGCCCAGGACAGCAGTATCTCAAGGTCTTGCTATGTAATTCAGGCTGCTTTACACTGGGAAACCTTCGATATCTAGTGAGCTAAACTTGTGTTCCCCAAGCTTGTGTGCCGGGTGTTTGTCCCAGCATTGAGAGGAGAAATAACTAAAACTTCAAGCGAAGGCTGTGGACCCCCAAGTACGACAGGGAGAAAGGCGACTGCCTGGGTCTGACTGGCCATCGCTGTGACCTAGGGGGACAGGCGTGTGACTCTGGTTCCGTGGGTCTTTCCACCACACTCGCTGCTCAGCGCCTGTAGGGCAAGAGCCCAGCTCCGCCCTGGAGGTGCTAGTTGCTCAGGGTCCCTCCAGGGTTGATGAAGCCCAGGACCACAGCAGCTCCTGGCTGCTCTGGGTCTCTCTCTGCTACCTTCCCCCAGGAACTGGGTGAGAGTGCTGGGATTACAGGCATGCGCCACCATGCCCGGCTAATCCTGTAATTTTTATTTTTTCCCTTGTCCTGCCTTTCAGGAATATTACTTGTTAGCTGTTACTCATTGTGTGAACAACCCTCTGCCTCACTCCTCTGTCCTCATCTTCTCTACTTGAAGGCTTCTAATTTTTCTGGCCTTGAATTTCTTACGTAGTCCAAGAGAGCCTCAAACGTGCAGCAATCCTCCTGCCTCAGTTTTGTTCATATTAATTTTGCTTTAGGGAGACAGACAGAGTGTCACCGTGCAGTGCAGGCTGCCAGTGAACTCAGGACGCCGCAGCCCAGCCGTGCCTCAAACTTGCGGAGGCCCTCCTGCCTCAGCCTCCCAAGCGCTGGCGTTCTAGGCATGCATCACCATGCCTGGCTGGTGGCCCATGCTGGCAATCTGAGCCCGCTGGGTGCTCAGGTAGGAGGGCTGTTGTGAGTTGAGGCACCCTGGGATACAAAGTACTACAAGGCCAGTCCCACCTACGCCAAGGTGAGACCCTGACTCAAAACAGCAAATGAAACAAAAAAGAGAGAAAAAAAAAATCCAGAACAATGAAAAATATAAAAAGAAATGAAACATTGTTTCAGTTACTCTTCTCTCATTGCTGGGACAAATACCCGACAACCACAGTGAAGGAAGGAAAGGGTTAGTTAACTCACAGTTACTGCGGGTTTCAGTCCATACTCGGCTGGCTCCAAGGAGCAGGGGCACATGGCAGAGAGCAGCAACAGAGAGCAGTGCCTAAAAAAAGTCTGAAGACCAGGGAGATGGCTCAGTGGAATAAGTGCTTCCCTGGCAAGTGCAAGGGCTTGAGTTCAATCCCAGGTTCCACCAAAAAAAAAAAAAAAGTCTGTCTCTCTGTCTATTATATTACATTCAGGCTCTCTGCCCCAGAGTAGAGGAAGTACTCACACCCATAATCCCAGCAGTACTAAAACCCATAATCCCAGCCCTGGATGACACATAATCCCAGCGGATCATGAGTTAATCACTAACTCTAGAAGTCCCCATCCCATGGCTACATGAAGCTTTGTGGGAACAAGTAGAAGCCATGACAACTATAGTCCTCCACTAAAATATGATAGTCTCACACGCTCATTGTAGAAGTTTTGAAAATATTAGTAAGGGGCTGGCCGGATAGCTCGGGGGAATCACGGCTCAATCCCCAGCACCGCACGCCATGCCAGCCCCACCCTCAGGGTGCGCTGAGCTGAAAAAAGAAAATACTGGTAAATGCTGGGCGTGGTGGCGCAGGCCTGTAATCCCAGCACTCGGGAGGCTGAGGCAGGAGGATTGTTGTGAGTTCGAGACCAACCTGAGCTACAAAGTGAGCTTCAGGCCAACCTTAACTGCATAGTGAAACCCTGTCTCAAAAAAAAAAAAAAAAAAAAAAAAAAAAAAAAAAAAGAAAATACTGGTAAATAAGGGATTATAGAAATCAGCTCCATTTCCAAGCCAGGAGAAACAGTACAATAAAGGTGACATGTTTATAGCATTATTTATACTAGTTTCCAAAGAAATCATGCACGAAAGTGACTTCAGGAAATCCTTCTGTACACTAGAGACTAGGCATTCAAGCTGAATCCCATGATGGTGTCCTGACTGAGGCCCTCGGGAGACATAGATGGATTCCACAGCAATGCCCGCCACTAGGCCACGTGGGACCTAGGGCCCAGGACTACGTCTCACGCTGGCATATGTCAGGGATGTGTTCTGGAACGGCCCTTAGGTCAGTGGTGGAAGTTAGGAGATCTGTGCAAGCAGGAAGAAGGGTGTGTGGTGGCCTGCGAAGGGGCCTGCAGTGGAACCAGGGAGCTGCACTAAGGCAAAAACCAGAGCTCCCAGAAGGGGCCGCAGCTCCCTACCCCAAGGAACAGTGAGGTCTTGAGCTCCTGCACTGACAAAGTGGCCTGACCTCTGCTCAGGAAAACCAGCAGCTCCCACAGCTTCTACCGGCAGGACCGGGTGGCACACACTGGTCAGCCTAGGACTTGGGAGGCTGAGGCAGGAGGGTTGCCGCAAGTCTGAAGACAGTATGGACTACGAGGTGAGCTCGAGGCCAGTCTGTACTGCTTAGCAAGATCCTAAATCAAGAAAGACAAGCAAAACTGCTCCTAACAGCCTCTCTCGTCCTCCGGTTCTGCCTGGTATGCTGCTAGCCACCATGCTCACGTCGGTCAACCACACCTAGTACCAGTTCAGTTCAACTGCGTATTACAAAGTGACCCCCGGTTGTCCATCTAAACGCAAAAAAAAAAAACCAAGTTTACTAAATGTAGAAAAGAGAGGAAAAAAAGCAACCTGAAAAACACTGAGTCTACGGTCACATGAGAAATACACTTCTCCTAGACTCATTTTTTTCAAGTGTGTTTTACGATGGTGTCCTCCAGGGGCTCACCTCACAGATCAGAGTCATCGTGATGCTACTGTTTTTGGCCTCCCGAGCACTGGGATTACAGGTGCGCACCACCACACCCAGGCTCAGTTGCCGTCTCAGCGCACCCCAGAGTCGCGGCCTGCAGGGATTGAACCCCAGTCACTGCACCTGCCCAAGCAGGCATGTTGGTCCGCTGAGCTATCTGGTCAGCCCCATTCACTTATGGACCTAACGTGCTGCAAAATAAAGACAACTGTTTTGTATTTTAAGAGACAATATTGAAGGCTTGTGCTACTGCTTAAAAGAATCTGCAGAATTACGTGAATACATTTATTGTTCGCTTTTCTCTTTTTGAGATGGTCCTGCCGTGTCCTCCAGAAAGGCCTTGAGCTTACTTTGTAGGTCATGATGGTTTTCAACTTGCGAGGCTCCTCCAGCCTCAGCCTCCCTCAGAGGGCACCACACCCCCTGCTTTGTTTGCAGTAGGGTTTCTCTGTAGTCCAGTTTTTCCTGGAAATCACAGTGGTGTTCCTGCTACAGCCTCCAGAGTGCTGGGATTACAGACATGCACCAGTACTCTGGGCTACGTTCATTCTTAGAAAAGACCTTAAAGTTATGTAAGCCAGAAATCTATTTCATGACAGAGGTTACAGTATGCATACTGTGTCTCCAATGCATATGTACTTTCTAGAGAAATAATCGCTGTCTCCTCTTTGTACAGTGATTTCAGCTTAACACATATGAAAACTAACCAAACAATTTGGAAAACATGACCTGGGAGATGGCTCAGTGGAATAAGCGCTTCCCTGGCAAGCACAAGGGCCTGAGTTCAATCCCAGGTTCTGCTAAAACAAAACAAAACAAAACCCCAAAAAACAAAGCAAACAAACAATTTGGAAAACATGAGTTACCACTGAGAACTTCACACAACCATCTGGCTGTGGTACAATATTCATTCTTGCCTGTGGGACCACTGACTGTGTACAATACTTACATTAATGGTTTCTCACGAAATTATTTATCTGACACATGAGTTAAAACAAAATTACTATAATTTTGCTCCTGTGTGATAAACTTTGAGGTGGATTTTCCCTGTGTGGAATGCCAGGCTTTATCCACAGTACTATAAGAAATGAAGATTTCCCATATTCACGCTATCACTCACGAATTTCTTCATTTTCTAATGTGGGTGTCACACAACGTGTTCCCATGTTATTTACAAAAGGTTTCTGTCTTGTGGGAGTTCTTTTCTATATTCCAATGTGAGTGGAAGATCTGAAGGGTTTCACATATGGAGCATTCCCAATCATGTCAGCTCTTTCGGGTGCTTGAGACAGCTAGAGAGACTCCCACATTGCTCACCTATGTTCTGAGTCCCTTCTTTATGTACGCCATGCTACTTCTGTGGACTCTGGTTTTCAACTGCCTAGAAGGAAAGTTCCTCCTGGTCTGATTCATGTCTGAGTCACTTCACCCGTTCAGCTGCTGCACTCTCCTTTCTCAATCTGCATGGTGCTCATGCAGAGCCTTTACCTTACTCTCTCTGCAGACTTTCTCACCAGTATAATTTATCTCACATAGTTGACAATACCACCTTAAATTGAGTGCCTTCCCTCATTGGCTACGCACACGGCATGCGTTCCTCAGGGCTCTGACAATGGCCACGTGAGCTGAAGGCTTTCCCACATTGCTTCCTACCAGGGTTTAACCTCTAGTGTGGCATCTTTCCTGCTGTCGGCAGCTGCAACGTTGTGTTGTGAAAGTTTTCCCCTATGATTGTCATGCATACGTTTTCTGCCACGTTTTCAGTTCCTTCACGTTTCTGGCGATCTCCGTGTGTTTTCCCCATTGCTTACCATAATATTGTTTCTCCCCAGTGTGAGTGCGTACGTATTTTACATTCTCGGTGTGTGACCAACATTTGTCCACATTACTTACATAGGCTGCATCACAAATGAGAGCCTTTTCTTGTCTTTTTCCAACTTGCGCGTCCACTTAAAGTTCTGCCACACTGCTTACCACGTAGGGTTTCTCCCCAGTGTGAATCTGTTCATGATGTTTCAAAACAGCATTTGTGCTGGTGACAGGAGTGTGCTGAGGGCTGATAAATCCCTTTTCTTGCCAGATGGCAGCATGAGGGGAGGACGCCAGCTGCGTACTCAGCATCTGTGTGGATGTTTATGCTTTTGTCTACAAAAGGGCTGAAAGCTGGCCCTACACTAGGGGGATCTGTTGTATATGAGAAAGGGTCATGAAGGCGGGAAGTGTCTCGGGCCTGGCGAGCTCACTAAAGGGAGGGGTGAGTGAGCTGTAGTAGATTGTCCTAAAGCAAACTTCTCCCTCTCGTGTGTCCCCACCACACGAGGGGTCAGAGGCATGGATGGTGTTTGTCCATGAGCTGTGTTGCTTAGGTGTGTGGTAAGATGTATGACTAACTGGAAGGGCTGCCCTTTCTTGTGTGCTAAAATGCCCACTGCATTATGGCCCTGAGAAGACGTGTGTAGGGCGAAAGGCTGTGTTGGGTTAGGGCAGTAAGAGCCAGCTCCTTAGGAGACCCGCCACGCTTTACAAAAAAGAGGAATGTGTTGGAGCGGCAGGGCCCAGGGCTCTGACAGGGAACCTCTTGATGCTTCATAGAGGGCTGGAGCTTGGGACACAAAGTTGGGAACCCAGAGACAGAAGCAAGTAGCCAGGCCAAGGAAGGACAGACCTTGGTCTTTTCTGGTGGTCACACGAAGATTCCAAAGGAGAGCTTTGTGATCAGCACTGAGCACGTCAGTTGTGGGGTGAGGGTGGGTCCTGAGAGAGCCCTGTAACCCTATCCTGACCGAAAACTGGGGAAAGTGGCTGCGTGATGTAGGGCGAGGGCCTGAGACGAGGAGCAGAGGAGGCCACCAGTATATTGAAGGATTAGGCTGGGCTTCAGATGCAGAGCTCCGACGTCAGTGGCAAGAGCTCGGCCAAAGAAGTAAGGGGGCCAGCAGCGAACCCCGGAGGCAGGACTGCCCACGTGAGGAGTCTGGAAGGTTCTGTCTGTAGGCCTGTGCAAGCTGGCCGTCAGCGCCCACTGGGGAGGAGGTCTGTGATCTAATACAGTGAAAAGACAGCACCTACACGGGGCGTCCAGTGAGACTTCGGATTCCAGAGAAGAGACCTTCACACAGGGGCTGCGAGCCCCGCGTGCTGTCTGTCATCGTTCCCAGGAGACGCACCAGTGACGTACAGCCACAGCTGGCAGAGCAGTTGGTGGTGCATTTTCCTGGGAGGGTAAGGAATTGATCGACTTACCGACCCTCTGGCAGATGAAGGAATCCACTGCCCAGTAGACCTCAAGTTTGCAGAGGAAGAAAGGCCCCAGTGGTGGCTGTGGCTTGGGGCAGGCTCACGGCCAGTGGCCGTCTTGTTTAACTTTGCAGCAGGGTGCAGGGAGGCCTCGGATGTTGGCACCATCTTGGTCAGGCTCCTGTTTGGACTGAGGTGTCTGAGTCACCTGTTGAGCTGGGGGCATCACTGTTAAGAGCTCTTGCTTTAAAGGTCAGCCTGATATTGGCTATGTTCCCTCTTTTTTAGCTCCTGTTTTAACTCTTGTTGTTCTCTATTGTTAAAGACAGAACGTCACCTGAAGAAGGTCCTACGGGGAGGCCTGCAGGCCACTGGGCAGACTGAAGGCAAAGCCAGCCTGAACTGTATAATTAGCAACACCCTGTTTAAAAAGCCAAAGCAACAAAAGCACAAGAGAAAAGATCTTGGAGTGCTGGCTACTCCTGTACTCCCAGCACTAGTGAGGCTGAGGCAGGAGGACCTTGTTCGTTCAGTGTCAGCGTGGGCTACAGAGTGAGCTCAAGTCCAGCCCGAACTTTGTAGTGAGACCCTGTCTCAAAAAAGACAAGAGAAGTGAGCAAGACAGCAAGCAAGTGGGCCGGTGAGACAGCTCGGTGGACTAAGCTACTGTGTAAGCAAGCACAGGGGCCAGCGTTCGATCCCTAGCACCACACGCTGTGCAAGCCCTGTCCCTGGGCCCACTGAACGGGCCACCGAGTCCGGGCGTGGTGACGCATGCCTGTAGTTGCAGCGCTGGGGAGGCTGAAAACAGGAGAATCGCTGTGAGTCCGATCTAGTAGTGAGGCCCTGAACACCCTGTAGACCCTTCCCTAAACTACAAAAAAAAAAAAAAAAAAAAAAAAAAATTACCCTCAAAAGAAAAATTATGAAATTTACATCTACTATATTTATATATCATCTGTTTTACTTTTGCCTGGACATAAGACTTAGGTAATTTCTTTTTGTGTGTGTGAAAAAGTCTTTAAGAAAACAGTTTAGTTAACAAAAGTGTTCTTAGCAAGTTTCGCTTAGCAAAATACACCCAAAAGAAAATCAGGTTAGCAAGAGAGCTTAAGCCAGGGCCTCACCAGTTCCTACGATATTAGTATTGTGTCTCAAGTCTCAAAACTCCTTTGAAATAGCCTAAGGGGCCAGGGTTCGATCCCTGGGACCCTGGTGGGCCAGCCCTGCCTCGGGGTGTGCTGAGCCATGATGGAGTCTGGGCAGGGGCCCAGGCCTGTAATCCCAGAGCTAGGGAGGTGGAAATCAGGAGGATCACTTCATCCGAGCTGCTTGGTGAGACCCTGCACACACACACTCACACACACACCACTCCACGTGACTGCAACACGTTCACCAAGAAACGTGCAAGAAGAAAACAGTTTTAGTTTACTCCACATCATGTGCTAGAAGGAGACTTTGCACAAGAAAACACTGAAAAGGTAAAAGTTCTTAATCCAGATTTCGCAGGCTCGTGGTACAAAATGGGTTCCACAGCTTGCCCTAATCCTAAGCCGCTCTTCACTAAGTGTCAGCTACTTTTTTTGCTTTGTAATCAGTATATAAGACATTCAGACCTTTTAACAATTGCTTAAATTCTGATACCCAGAATAAGCATGTGAACATGGGACTTTTTTAAACATACAAGTAAAGCTAGCCATCATAATTTGCTATACCGTTACCATTAAATTACAGTTCTTTGGAGCGTTAAATCAAACGGGTTAAAGTAAGCCTGTAACAAACCTGTGGAACACCTTCTATGTTGCACGTGGAATTACCTTTCCGTGTGGGCTCTGCACTTTAACTGCAATGTTACGCAGCTCTGAAGTCACAACTCCAGCACTTACTGTGGTCCAAAGAGAAGGAAAAAGCTATGTAACTAGGAGTGGTCTATATATGGAGATGTAGCTAGATGGGTAGACAGATAGATGGTAGATGGATGGATAGATAGATAGGGAGAGATAGAGAGATAGATAGGTGATAGGATGGATAGATAGATAGGTAGATAGATAGATAGATAGAGATAGAGAGATAGAGAGATAGGTGATAGGATGGATAGATAGATAGGTAGATAGATAGATAGATAGATAGATAGATAGATAGATAGATAGATAGATAGAGATAGAGAGATAGGTGATAGATAGATGCATAGATAGATACATAGATAGATACATGGATAAGCCGGGCATGGTGGCATATGCCTGTAATCCCAGCACTCGGGAGGCTGAGGCAGGAGGATTGCTGTGAGTTCGAGACCAGCCTGAGCTACAAAGTGAGCTTAAGGCCAGCCTGAACTGCATAGTGAGACCCTGTCTCAAAAAGACAAAAAAAAAAAAAAAAAAAAAAAAAAAAAAAAAAAAAAAA
>PVKA01036655.1:0-21618 GCA_004027165.1 Ctenomys sociabilis
CACATCATGATTCTTCCTTTCTATACCCCTTCCTTTGTCTACACCTGTCAAAGATGGGCACTCCATTGTCATTCAACTAATTTAGGTGCCTGAACTCGATGACACAATCCAACACAGTCCAGCATTCCACAACAATAGTGAGTTATCTGAAGAAGTTGTGAACCATAGCCATTTACAGCTCAACTAATTATTATGGCCCTATGGTGGATACCTCATTTTTATACATTTCTACTGGATGGTTAAGACCTAGATAGAGCAAGACCTACATACGAACACATGTACTTTTTGTTTCTGATGAGGTCAGTGAAGTCCCCTAAGGGTTTATCTTGCAGTCCTATACCTTATTCTGTAGATTGTTTGTCTGTGTCATCCATGAGGATGAGTCACGGCCAATGCTTGACCAGTTTGCTCTCTGTGAGAGCCTGAGAGAAAGTTTTCTCTCCATGTGACTCTCCCCAGGCACACTATAGAACTTCGATCTCCTTCCTCTGTGGCCCTAAAATCTCTTTGTTCAGAAAAATTGGAGCTCAACTGAGTTTCATGATGGTGCAGTAGAGGTTGTCCTATTTCCTGAGTCTTGAAAGGCTGAGCTTGAAAGGCTAGGGCCAAAATGTTGGCTGGCCTTGCAGCTCTTCTATTTCTCCAATATTGATCTGTGAACTTAGGTTGCTAACTATCCAGAAGAAAAGGTGATTAGTGTCCACAGCATATGCTATTCACTTTGCCATATCTGACTCAATTGCTTTTAGTTGTTGTACATTTCCATTTGTATTTCTTCTTTTCACTTATACTAGGGAGACTATACAGTATTTACACATGTGTGTCTGGTTTATTTCACTTATGAGTATATAAGTGGCATCCACTTCAATATAAATGCTTCAAGTTTATCATTCTTAATAGCTCAGTATAATCCATTATATAGAAATACCACATCTTTTTCAACCATTCCTCATGTGACAGACATCTTGGTTGTTTCCAATATTTTTCTATCACAAATTGTGCTGCTATAAACATAGGTACACATATATCACTATGATACAATGTTTTCAGTTTCTCTGAGAAAATTCCAAGTATAGGGATAGCCAGCTTGAGTGGGATTTCTAGTACTACTCTTTTGAGGAGTCTCCACACTGACCTCCACAATGGTTGTACCAGTCTACATTCCCACCAGCAGTGGAGAAGTGTTCCCTTTTCCCCACAACCTCTCCAACATTTGTTGTTGGTTGATTTCTTTATTATAGCCATTCTTTCTGGGGTGAGATGGTATCTCAGTTTTGTTTTTATTTGCATTTCACGGATGACTAGGGATGTGGAGCATTTTTTCATGTATTTATTCGCTTCTTTAATTTTGTCCTCTGAGAAGCATGTATTCTTCTCAGATGCTCATTTCTGAATTGGGTCTTTAAATCTGAGGGCCCTGTTATATCTTAGTTTTTTATGTATTCTAGACAGTAGACCTTCATCTGATTGCTTATTAGTTAGGATTTTTTCAAAATTTGTGGGTTGTCTTTTCACTCTGTTGACAATTTCTTTTGATGTGCAGAAGCACCTCAAGAAGAGTTGATCCCAGTTGTTGATCCTTTCAAGTGCTTCCTTCCCATGCAAATATATGTTTGTTCATGAACTCTTTACCTGCCCCTATGTCTTCAAGAGTTCCTCCTACTTTCTCTTCCAGGAGATTGAGTGTTTCTGTTTCAATGTTTAGATCTTTAATCCATTTTGACTTTAGCTTAGTGCATGGTGATAGAGCTGGGTCAAGTTTTAGTTTTCGGCATGTAGAAAGCCAAGTTGGCCAGCACCATTTGCTAAAGAGGCTATCTTTCTTCCAGTAAGTATGATTGGCCCCTTTGATGAAGATCGGATGGCTGAGTGTGTTCACAGATGCTTCTGCACCTTCTAATCTATTCCATTGATCCTCAGGTCTATTTTATTGCCAATACCATGTTGATTTTATCACAGTGGCTTTGTAGTATAATTTCAACTCAGGAATTGTGATGCCTCCTGCCTTGTCTTTATTGGCCAAGATTTCTTTGCTATTCTAGGTCGTTTGCGGTTCTAAATAAATTTTAGGAATGATTTCTCTATGTCTGGGAGGTATGTTGGTGGCACTTTGATAAGGATTGCATTAAATCTGTACAGCAGTTTTGGGAGTATGGCCATCTTCACGATGTTGGTTCTTCCTATCCAGGAGCATGGAATATCTTTCCATTTTCTGAAATCCCTTATAATCTCTTTTCTTATGGTGTGTAATTTTCTGTGAAAAGATCTCTGACTTCCTTGGTTAAGCGAATTCCAAGGTATTTCATTTTCCACGGTGCTATTGTGAAAGATATTGTTTCTATTGTTTCCCTTTCAGTGTGCTTGTCATTTGTGGACAGGAATGCTATTGACTGTTGAGCAATGACTTTGTATCCTGCTACACTACTGAAAATCCATATCAGTTCTAGTACTTTTTTGGTGAAATTTTTGGGGTCTTCCAAGAAAAGTATCATGTCATGTGCAAATAGTGATAATTTAACTTCTTTACCTATTCTTATTCCTTTTATTTCTCCCTCTTTCTAATGGTTGTTGCTAATGATTCCAAGACTATATTGAATAGGAAGTGTGATAGAGGACATCCTTGTCTTGTACCTGATTTAAGAGTAAAAGATTTCAGTTTTTCCCCATTTAAAATTATATTAGCTAAGGTAGAATCCATCTATTCCAGTTTTCTGTAGGACCTTGAACATGAATGAGTGTTGAACTTTGTCGAAAGCTTTCTCTGCATCAAAGATGCAGATGATCATGTGGTTTTTAGATTTCTGTCTATTAATATAGTCTATTACTTTTATAGTTTTTCAAATATGGAACCATTCTTGCTTTCCTGGGATGAATATTACCTGGTCATGGTGTATGATCTTCTTGATGTTTTGCTGTATTTTTTTTTGCCAGGATTTTGTTGAGTATTTTTGCATCTATTTTCATGAGGGAGATTAACCTGTAGTTCTCCTTTTTTGGTTGTGTCTTTCCCTGGTTTTGGAATCAGTATTATACTTGCCTCCAGAAATGATTTTGGGAGGACTGATTCCTTTTCAATTTCATTGAAGAGTTTGTGGATTGTGGGGATTATATCTTCTATAAATTTCTTGTAGAATTCAGCTGTGAATCCATCAGGACCTGGACTTTTCTTTGTCGGTAGGTTTTTTATTACATTTCGTATTTCGTTAGCTGTTATTGGCTTATTGAGAGTTGTTACATCTTCTTGATTCAGTTTTGGTAATTTTTACCTTTCTAGGAATCTGTCCATTTCTTCTGTGTCTTCTATTCTGTGAGCGTAAAGATTCTCAAAGTAACTATTGATAATCTTCTGAATTTCTGCTGGGTCTGTGGTGATTTCACCCTTTTCATTCCTTATTGCATGTACTTGAATTTTCTCTTGCCTCTTTTTGATGAGGTAGGCTAGAGCTTATCAATTTTATTTAGTTTTTCAGAGAATCAACTTTTTGATTTGTGGATTCTTTTAACTGTTTTCTTCATCTCAATTGAATTAATTTCTGCTCTAATCTTTATGATTTCTTCCTGTCTTTGCGCTCTTGATTTCATTTGCTTTTCTTTATCTAGTTGTTGAAAGTGCAACATTATGGTGCTAATTTGTTCCTGTTCTGTTTTCCTAATGTGTGAGTTCATAGCTATGATTTTCCTTCTAAGAACTGCTTTCATTGCATCCCATAAATTCTGGTAAGTTGTTCTTGAATTTTCATTGAATTGTGGATATTGTTGAATTTCTTGTTTCATTTGTTGTTTCATTTCTTCTGTGACCCACTGATTGCTGAGCAGGGTGTTGTTTAGTTTCCTTGAATTTAGCCGGGTTTTTTTGGTTTCTTTTGTCATCTATTTCCAGTTTCATTGTAGTGTGGTCAGATAATATGCATGGGATAATTTCTGTTTTCTTGCATATACTTAGACATGACTGTGGACTAGTTCATGGTCTATTTTGGAAAACAACCCATGTGCAGCTGAAAAGAATGTGTATTCAGCTGTGGTTGGGTGGAACACTCTGTATATGTCCACCAGGTCCATTTGTTCCAAGCTCTGGTTCAGTTCTGCTACTTCCTTGCTAACTTTTTGTCTCGTTGATCTCTTTTTGAGATAAGGGTGTGTTAAGATCTCCTGTTAAGATTTTGTTCTTAGACATTAAGTTTTTCATGTCCATTAAGGTTTGTCTTACATAGCTGGGTGCTCCTGTGTTTGGTGCATAAATATTTATGAGTGTTACTTCTTGCTCTTGAATTTTTTCCCCTGACCAATATATAGTGGCCTTCTTTGTGTCATTTGATCATTCTTGGTTTGAAGTTGAGACTGTCTGAGAACAGAATTGCTACTCCTGCTTTTTTCTGAGATGCTGGGGCATGTAGTATTGTTTTTCATCCTTTCACTTTGAGCTTATGAATGTCCTTTTGAGTTAAGTGTGTTTCTTGTATACAGCATATTGTTGGATTTTGTTTCCTCATCCACTGTGCCCGTCTATTTCTCTTAATTGGAGAACTGAGTCGTTTACATTGATGGTTATAATTGAAATGTGCTGATTTATGTTTGTCATGATATTTACCTGGTGTTTGCTCCTTTGTATCCTGTGTTTAATTGTCTGTCCTGTTTAGGAGGTTCCTTTCATTCTCATTCGTGGATTTCTGCTCATTGTGGTCTCTCTCTGGAACCTCTTTCAGCAGCCTGTGAAGGGATGACTTTGTCATCATGAAATTCTTTAGTTGTTCTTTGTCGTGGAAGTATTTCACTTCTCCATCAAACTTGAAAGGGAGTTTTTCAGGTTATAATAATCTGGGCTGGAATTTGATTTCGTGTAGGACTTGAAGAACTCTGCTCCATGCTCTCTTTGCCTTCATGGTTTGTGTAGAGAAGTCAGCTGTAACTCTGATGGGTTTTCCTTTGAATGTGATCTGCTTCTTCTCTCTTGCAGCTTTCAGTATATTGTTTTTGTGTTGGATTTCTGGGATCTTAACTATTGTATGACTCGGTGTGTTTCTACTTGGGTTGAAGTTATTTGGTATTCTGTATGCTTCAGTGACATGAATGTTGGATTGTTTCCTCATATTTGGGAAGTTTTGTGCGATTATTTCTCCCCACATTCTTTTTATGTTATTTGTATTGACTCCTTCATTCTCCTTGATACGAATTATTCTTACATTGTTCATCCTGGCATCATCTTGCATGTGATGCATTATTTTTCCTGCATTCTTGTTGTTTTTAAGAGATCCTTTCTCATCTTTTCACTAGCCAGACTGGCATCTTCAAGATCTGAAACTCTGTCTTCGTTTTCACTCAAACGGTTTTGTAGATTCATGTTTGATATTTTTAGTTCTTCTATATCTCTTTTACTCTGTTTCATGCATTCTGTTTCTTTTCTGTATTGCTCATTCAATGAATCCATCATATTTCTTATCTCAATTTTTTTATCCATGTCTTCTTTAGAGGTAGTTATTGATTCTTTTTCTGCAGTGGTTCTTCCAAGTTGGGTTTCCTCTGTATATTTCTGGACTTCTTTCTGTGTTTCAGATGCTATGATTTCAAAGAATTTTTTTTTTCAAGAATTATTTTTTGATTTCAGAAATTATTTCTGCTTTGAGTTCCTCATGACCTTTCTGTTGTGTCTTTGCTTCAGATGCTGTTAATTCATACATTTCAGCTGGAATGGTGCTCTCTGTACTTCTTCTGGGTGAGCATTGTTTCTCCACCCAATGTTTCTGGAATTGATTCTTTATTTCAGATACTATGTATTCAGATATTTCTTTTTTAATTTGGGGAATTACTACTCGTTTTATTTCCTCTATATCTTTCTGCTATTGTTCCTTTGCTGCTGTATCTGTTAATTCATTCATTACAGCTGAGCTAGTGTCCTCTGCCCTTACTCTTGATTGGAGGTTTGTGATTGCATTTTTCCCCTTGTCTTTGTCATTTTGTATAGCACTGACCTTTGACCTTTGGTGCAGAGCTTTGGTGCAGGTATAACCTTAGCTTGTTATGAGATTCCTGTGCTAGTCTAATAAGTTTGGGATTATCCAGTTATGCCTGGCCTGGATCTAGCTGTTGCGTTCAGTTCCCTTTTGGTGCAGCACCTGTGGTTCCCCTCTGTTGATTCCCTGTTCAGGCGAGCACGAACCAAACTGGGATGCCGAGCAAGCAATGAAAATTCCCATTGTCTTGGCTGGCTTTGGGGTGAGGATCCGGAAAATTGCCCGAGTCAGTCCTCCTGTGTCAGGCAGGTCACTCTTTAGGTGCGTGGGACTGGGCTTTGGTGGGTCCTCTGGGCTCCCAAAAGGATAGTGGATGATCTTATTCACCATGGAGACTCTACTGGGTCTGCCAGCCTGTGCTGGGTCTGGGTCTACAAACTGGAACCAAAGAAGGCTGGGAAAGTTCCCGAGCCCTCACTCACAGGCTTGGCTGCACTGGGTTTTGGGCTGTGGGGTGGGACCAGTGATCTCTGGGAAATGTTTCTCTGGCTCGGGGGGCCTGGAGCTCTCACTGGCTGAGCTGTGCTGGGTCCCCAGTCACGGAGGGGGGAGAAAGGTGGGTGGGAAGGGGTGGGGGGCAGGGAATCCCTGGGAAATGTCTCTCCGGCATGGCGGGCCTGGAGTTCTATAATCACTGAACTTTGATGCCCAAGGAGTCGGAGAAATTCCCACTCCCTCAGCGGGCCTTAGGGCAGGGGATCCGGGGAAGTGCTGGTGAGTGGGTCCTGAAGTTTCAGGCCAGTCACTGGCTTGGAGGGGTTGGGGGCAGGGATCCGCGTAGCTCGCATGGGAAGAAGCCAAAGGCTCTCCCTCAGACTCACAACACACTCACTGATCTGTGAAGCCTTGTGAGTTGTGCAAATTCCCACTCACTGGGAGAGCTTGGGGCGGGATCCAGGAGGCCGCTGGAGTCAGCCCCTGTCTCAGGCCGGTCTCTGAGGCTGGGTCGCATGGGTGGGATCCAGGAGGATGTCAGAGTTGGCCGCACTGTCTCGGGCCGGTCTCTGGGGCTGGCAGTCATGCCTTTTTTTGTTTGTTTGTTTTTTTAATGTACCTGCAACCAGAGTCACTTTGATGTAAGTACCTACTGCTACTAATAGGAAGACTCCTAAGTGAACTGTCACCTAAGGTCTGCTTCAATGGAGACATTTTTCTAAAATATAACATACACAACACAGATGCTAAAAAAATCTAGAGAAGCAATTAACACTTTTTTGAAATACATCCAAAGAAGTGTAACTTTGGATCAATTTAAGGAAAATGATCACAGATATCTCTACACTGCCATGTCCAACAGTCAGAGAATAGGTGCTATCCCGATCTCCACTGTCTTTGAGAAGTGAATAGAAGCTAGCAAGCAGTAGCCTTGACAGTCAGCAGAGGCCAAAGACCTTCCTTTCCAGAAGGGGCTAGAATCTGAGCTGTTAACCCCACACAGTTCCCGTCCGTCAACCCAGGGAAAGAACTGAAGTGGGTAAGGGGAACCAGGCTGACTGCTACTCACGCTATTTTGGCTTCCTCCACGCTGTTCTCAGTTCCTGAAATCTGCTGTTTCAGCGCCCTGCAAGAGCAAGAGCAAGAGCATAAGCAGAAGCAGAAGCAGTCCCTAAAAGTATCATCCAAGGTGGTACCCCTAGACTCATCTGTGCCCCTTGTTCTGTGATTCCCCACCTGGAAAGTCTACTACCTCTCCAGCAGATAGTTACATTGGAGTCTACACACCCACTGAAACTTCTGTCACTTACATGAAGATCTCAAGATTGTATATCTGTCCCCTCATAGTTTCAGATTTGGTGCTCAGTGTAAAGTGCTGGGTACTTCCTGTTAATAATCTGATAACCCTGTTGTTACCCTAGATATGTCCTTGCCACTGTCTCAAACACTAAGAAAAGTTCCTCATCGGTTTTAAAGACAACTCTTAATTGTCTTATATGTTTTTAGTGGTAGGTAATGTTCAAGTGTCACACAAAAAGGAAGCTATAGTTGAAATCATTATTACATAAGAGTGTAAGTCTGAGTTTTAAAGATATGGGTCTATTGACTACTTATAATATTCATGTCCTTATGCTTTCATCTTAAGGGTGACAGTGCTCTTTCACGGAGAGTCAGTAGATGTCATAAAACTAATTTTCAATGAAAACTCTTATTTTTCCATTATTGAGGCGTTTTATGTCTTAGCTTTCAAAATCAAAATTTAGGTAGGTCATAGTACTGGTATTTTAAACCTAATGAAGTAGAACTAAGGTACTTTCTGAAGGCAGAAATAAGTTTATTATCACTTTTTTTATTCATTCATCACATATGCATTGAGGTCCTCAAAGATTCTCAGCACACAGATGAATAGGACACACAACTTGCCCTTGACAGGCTCTGAGTTTAGTGGAGATGATAAATCCATTAGCCAGTCATTCTCTGCTACATGACACACAACAGGGAAAGGCTCTGAATGCATCACAAAAGAAGAGTCACTCTACCAAATGTGAGTGTCAGCTGTGGGAAGAAAATGCAAAGTGGGGGAGCAGAGTCAAAGAAGGGGATCCTTCAGTGAAGTTTTTTTTCTGACTCAGGCTGACTTAAGGGCGGGTCTGGTAAGGCATGTGGAACTGGGGGTGGAACCGAGGTATTCTAGGCCTAACTGCATTTGCATAAGCAGGTACTTAAACAACTGAGCTAACCAGCAGGCCCCCTCAATGAGGTTTGGAATAAGAACAGTGTGGAGCAGGGAAATTTATCTATAAAGACAAGCAGTGTTTTATCGTGGTTGGAATGGAGATTTCAGGAACTGAGAACAGCAATTTTTCATTTGTTTTTATAGCTGGTTCAGCACAGCCTGGGATGGGTCTGGTGCAGCGTGTGGTGCTGGAGATTGAACTGTGGTCCCAGGGATCAAATTGTGGTCCCTGTGCTTACCTAAGCAGGTGCTTTAGATTGCTGAGCTATCTTGCCAGCCCTTGATGAGGTTCTTGAGTTTAAAAATGCAGCATAATAATAGCACTTATTTATGCCATTATTATATTTAAATAAAATTAGCTAAATTAGCAGTAAGAAATGAAGATGGCACAGCAGTACACAGACTAAATAAAGAAATTCCCTCCTTTCACTCTTCTGTCCAAATTCCTGTTCTCTTGCCCCCTCCTCTTTCCCCTCTACTTGTCTGTTCTTGTTTCAGAGTTTCATAGGGTCCTCCGAGGGCATTTCTATGCACACTTATGCACACACACTAATATTTGCTTTTTATATAAATGGGAATATACTGCACATGTTCTTCTACAACTTGCTTCCTTTCTGCCTAAGACCATGCCTTGGAGAGCTTTCTACATTGGTGTAGCAAGGACTAACCTCATTATCACAAATGCCATGTATGCACAAGTTTCGTAATTTCCTTCACGCATTCTGTATTCATTTAGCACACAGCTCAGGCTCTAGCTGGAGAGCAGAGAGCTTGACTGAATCTCTTCTGGATTAAATTCAGTCAGTTTTGAGTCTTTCTCAGTCTCTGTGAGGGAGTTCTCAGTGCAACTGATTTCTGTCTTTCTAGGAGTGACACAGATGGGGTAGGAGGCGATGACTGGTGGATTTCTGGCCTGCTTGTCTCCTGAGATCCATCACAATGACTTCAATAACACACATTCTTCAGCTCAGTCCAGTGCTCTGTAAACTTTCTGCTCAGCCACTTCTGTCTCCCTGAAGGGATCAAGGAGTTTGAGCTTCCCTCAGGAAGCCTGTGGGCCTCACTCAGCATTATTGCAAGCTGTAGTCCTGTCTGGATCTGCTGTAGGGAGTTCTTGGACTCCTATTAGGGCATGCCTGATAGAGGAGGTCTGGTCTCCAGTGGTCTTGGATATCTCTTGGCCCACACCGGCATCCCTTCTCTCCTGTTTTCTTGGCTATGTTAAGTGTTGTCCCGAAAGCACTACTAATCAGGTGAGTATTCATACCAAAATAGCACTTAAGAATAGAATCATCTTGGAAGCGGCCCATCTGTCCATGGACAGATTAACAGGCAAAGAAAATGTGGTATTTTCCTACAATGGAATACAACTCTGCCATAAAAAAATAAGCTCAAGTCATTTGTAGGAAAACAGTTGTACATTAAGACCATAAGTTTAAATGAAACAAATAAGACCCACAGGCTTATCACATGGTTTGTCTTATATGAGAAACCTAAAGTAAAAATAAAGAGGAGGGCTGGTGAGACAGCTTAGCAGACTAAAGCACCTGCTTAGGCAAGCTTAGGCAGGCACAGGGGCTGCGGTTTGATCCCTGGCACCACATGCTGCTCCAGCCCTGCTCCCAGGGTGGGCTGAGCTGGCCAGAGTTCAGGGGGGTGAAGTGCTGTGCACCTGTAATCCCAGTGCCAGGGAGGCTGGAAGCAGAAGATAACCATGAGTCTGAGCTGCTTAGTGAGATCCTGTAACAACCAAGTACATTTTTTTTTTTAAAAAAGAGCAAAATAAAAGGTAGATAAAAAGAAGTAAGGAAATAGATCACTCTCAAAGGCAAAGGAGATAAAGAGATGGAGGGAAGGAGAGAGAGGGAAGGAAACAAAAGGACTGAAGATGTGTTATGTACATGTACCGACAGCACAAAGAGTATAAACATTATGTACTACACACATGTTTTTTTTTTTTTTTTTTTTTTTTTTTTTTTTTTTTTTTTTTTTTTTTTTCGGAACCAGGGATCGAACTTGGGCTCTTGTGCTTGCCAGGGAAGCACTTATTCCACTGAGCCACCTCCTTGGCCCCATACACACATGTATTAATAAAATAAAAAAGAATAAACTTTACGCTCAAGATTCTTTGAGAATTAAGCTGTTGGCCACATGAAACTTTTACATTTTTATTCTTAAAAGTTCAGGTCTTTGCTGGCCATGGTGGTATACACCTGTAACCTCATGACTCTGAAAGATTGAGTCAGCAGAATCACAAATTAGAGAACAACCTTAGGGAGACCCATTTATTTACTTATTTATTTGTTCTATTTGGTTGTTGCAGGGTCTCGCTGCACAGCTCAGACTGCACTCGTCCTCCTGGCTTCAGCCTCCCTAGAGCAGGGATTCACAGGCGCACACCACTATGACAGGACTCTGTGGCCCACGCAGCCCTCCCTCGGCCAGGCTGGCACAAAATGCGGTGCCAGGGATTAAACTTGCAGTCCCTGTGCTCGCCTGAGCTTGCCTAAGCAGGCGCTTTAGTCCATTGAGCTATCTTGCCGGCTCAGTGAGACCCTTTTATCAAAAATTTAAAAAATGAAAAGGGCTGAGAACATAGTTTAGTACAAAGGCTCTAGGTTCAATGTCTGATATCAGTCTTTTAGTTTTTAATAATTAAAAATTTTCAAGCAAAAATTTTGTATTCGAGCACTGGTATTACCTTCACTGTAGGTCTCAAAGACTCAGTTTAGAAGGCCAAATCACAGATATTTCCTGTTTTTTGGCCTTTCAGCATAGATATGCAGCCAAAATGGGTAACAGTGGTCCCTAAATAAAGTGCTTGTGACATTATAATACTTAACTGCACAGAGCTGTTTCTGTAATACCCGACACATGGAAAAAAACTCAGTACATGTTACTCTTATCATTTGTTTCTTTAATAAACATTTATTGAGCATCCACTATAGGGTGATCTTCTTTGAAGGACTGGGGTAATGCATATAATACTAAACTTCCTGTTTTGAATTGAGATTTCAGGAGACACATTCGGCAGAAAAGAAAAAGGAAATTTATAACAATGGGGAAATCTCACAGGCAGATGAACATTTGAACAATGACCCAAAGCAAGAAGCAAGCAGGCCATGTTGGCACCTGTGGAAGAATATTCTAGGAAGGATACCTGGAAAAGCAGAAACTCTGATGTAGAAAGCATCAAAGGGGTTGCTGAGAATGGATGAAAAGCCATGGATTTATGTTTAAGAGCATTATCTATATTTCTTTCTATAGAAGGACATCTTTTTTTAATTGCTTCATGGTTTTAGTAAGGGTCAACGAACTATTTCCTAAGGGCAAAACTCAACTTGCCACTTATTTTTAAAAATAAGTTTATGGGAACTAGCCGCACTCATTCATTCAGATGCAGGGCATGGTTGCTTTCAGCCCCAACATAAAAGCCACTGAGCTGTGGGGTAGAACGTAAGTCCTGTGCAGCTTAATGCAATTAGAGGCTGGCTAAGACAGAAAGAAGCCTTCCAACTCCTCGGACGCAGGTACCATTGCTTACTTAAGTAGTTTTCTAACATTCAGCAATTTATGTTATTATTATTTTGGGTGCAAAGTTCAGGTATTGCTTTAGGTTTAGCAAAACTAGGGAAAATACTGGCTTAAATGACATCAAAGAGCCAAGAACAGCTGGATGCAGAATCTGATCTATTGTTTTAAAGATCAGGATTTCCAGAGCCAGGTGCACACCTGTAACCCCAGCACCCAAGAGCATGAAGTGAGCTGAGGTCAAGCAGGCTTGCACCTGGTGTTCAAGAACATCCTGAATAGCGTAGGAAAACTGTCTCCAACAAAACAAAACAGATCAGTGCTTCCACATTTTAATCAGTCTTCTCAGTGCCTATCTGAATGTTTATTCCATGCACACTTTTTTGTTTTTACCTTTTTGTGGCACTGATCACTGAACCCCTGGCCTTATACATACTAGGCCAGTGCTCTTCCACTGAGCTGCACCTCTGACCAATAATAGTTCATTTAAAAATCACTGTATTTTTACAGTGGTATCTAGTTGCTCAAATCTTCCATCACTAAGTCTTTTCAAGACAGTTTTGGTTACATTTGAGATGGTGATGCATACCTGTAGTTTCAGCTACTTTAGAAGATTAAGGCAGGAGAATCGCAAGTCCAAAGTTAGCTTGGGAAATTTATTTTTTCATTTTATTTTATATTTTTTAAATTTTATTTTATTATTTATTTTTAATAGGACAGTTTCAATAATTAATACATTTACATTGCTATCTTTCTAGTGGTTATCCATAGTACAAGAAGCAGACAGGTTATCCTGTCCAAACATTATTACTACCAATCTATCCTAACTATTCTGTATAAACAAGTACAAAATGGTCCTTCCTTTGAATCTCCCTTTTTTTGTTTAGTCCTGTCAGAGATGGGTATTCTACTGGCATTTAACTACTATAGGTGCATGAATTCAGCAAAACACTCCAGCACAGTCCAGCAGTCCACAGTAGTAGTGTAGCCTGGGAAATTTAGTGAAAACCTGTCTCAAAATAGGAAATTGCAAAGAAAAGGGGACTGGTAGAATTCCCACGGGTTTGATTGCTCATACTCCTGAAAAAAAAGTTAGAAGAATATTTTTATGAACTCATTTTTTTGGGATTGAAGTAAACCTTCAGACTAAATTGAGGTATTATAGCATTGAGACTTCTTATCTAAGAACACAACACAGCTCTCTTCTTAGTTTTCTTTTATGACCTTCATAAAAGAAAAATGAAAAAAAAATGTATATAAGAATTTAAACATTTCCTATTAGATTCAGTTCTAAGTATTTTGCTGTCCAATATTATTATTATTTTTTTTAAACTCCAATGACATAGTATAGTGCACATTCAACTATCTTCTGGGTTTGTTTTGGGGGGAAGTTTGACTTGGGGTTGGTTTGTTGTTGTTTACAGTACTGGGGATTGAACTCAGGGCCTCACTCATGCCAGGCAGTTTGCTTGTTTATAGACACGGTCTTGCTCGGTGCCCAGGCCATGCTTGTGGTCCTTCTGCCTCAGCCATCCAAGGAGATGAGGGCGCAGGCACACATCACCGCATGCAGCGAGGACATGCTCGTCAGTGAATGTTACATCCAGCTAGAATGTGCTTGGTAAAAGACACGTTGGGAAAGTTTATGTATTTTTTCTTTCTATGGAACTACTTAAAGCACGAGTAATCTGTTCATTAAGAGTAGATCCTCCTCATAAAACTCTCTTGACAAAATGTTTATTTTAGGGTTATTGGGAAACCATGTATCTGTGTGGTTTTCTATCTTCTTGAGTGAATTTTAATAACATATGTTACTTACTTAGTTTTTATTTATTTATTTTTTTGCAGTATCAGAGGTTAAACTCAGGACTTTGTCCTTTCCAGGCAGCTACTTATGTTGCTGAGCTATCTCCACAGCCTCTTATTTAATAAGTCCTTCTGTTTCTAGAAAAGTAATCATGTAAATTTCATATTTCATAAGTATAAGCTCCTCTATGGTATTCTATAATTTAATATCATTTATTCTGGTAGTTTATATATAATTTCTTATTACTAGTAGTAGTTCAATTATATATTCAGTATTTTTCTTGATCCTATTTGCTTAAATTTAAACAGTATTCTTTTTTTTTTGCCAGAACCAGGGATTGAACTCATGCCCTGGTGGCTTGCCAGGGAAGCACTTTATTCCACTGAGCCATCTCCCCAGCCCTAAACTGTATTCTCTTTAAAGTCTTTTTTTAAAAAGTTTTACTGGGGGCTTAAGGGGGAGCTTAGTTGTTTAAAGTGTTTGCTTAGGCAAACTCAGATGCAGGTAATATGAGTGATTTTCTTGTATATTTATTTTAACCTCTCCTATGAGGCCAGCTTTTAAGCCTACAAATGTATCTGTAAGTACCATTTTACCAGCATCCTATTTTATGTTTCCTTTTTGACATTTTCTGAATAGTTTGTAATTTCATTTTAAATCTTTTGATTCTAGTTTTTATTTCAAGTGAGAAAGGACAAAATAGAACAAAAATATTTTCAATAAATAATTCAGTGTAAATGAAAAGCAAGTCTTTAAAAACCAGAAGAAAAAGTGAAATGATTTAAGTGAGTGGGGAGGAAATCACTTTTGTCCACAGGGACAGCTGGCAGAAGAAACCCCGGAGACAATCTGCTAAGGTTTGGAGTTTGGGAGTCATGGGTTTGGCCTGCATACTTTGAAAGCACAGAACACAAGCCTGACCAATCTCTTCCAAACAGGAAAAGGGTAGGACTGTGCTTACTTGCCTGGTAAAGAAGTGAAGACCTTGCCATTTGCCTGGCAAGTAGTTTGACTGAGCTACTTTCTGCAAGTCCACCAAGTCCATGAGAAAATGAAGCCTTTTACCAGAATGCACTGGTTTCCTCTTATGGTGGCAACACATGAGAGTGAATTTAGGAGAACAGTAGATTGTCAAGGGGCCTCTAGTCCTTCTAATTAGGCCAACATCAGAGTTCCACCTAGAGAGCTTAGCATGGGGTTAAGGAATGTGCCAAATGACAAATGTATAGCAAAGAATAGAACAAACTTACTAATTAATTTCTAAATTTTCTTTCTTATAGTGCCCTTAGTGATTTTTATTAGTGTAATAATAGGTCTGGAGGTCAGAACTTTGAAATGGTTTGCACTGGTCCAGAATGGAGATGTTAACAGCAGTGTTCCTTCTGTGGGCTCCAGGAGAGTCTGTCTTGTCTTTCCCAGTATTTAGTGGCTATCTGCATTCCTTGGCTCATGACCTCTTCCTCCAGTTTCAAAGCCAGCAGCTTACCATTGTGACCTCTGTGCTTTAAACTTTGATAAAATCTATCTCTGTCTCTGGCCTTTCTGGACTCTGGCCTCTGATCACATCTCCTGGTCTTTGTGCTTTTACCACTACACTGCCTTTTTTGACAAAGACTGTCCTGTCTTTCTTTTACAAAGATCTGGATAACCCAGGATAAATCTCATCAAAGAGTCTTATTTAAAGAAAAAATTCTTAATTCATTCACATCTCCAAATTCCTTATTCAGATCTTTTGATGTTATAAAATTTGGATGTTTGTTTTCTTATGGTTGAGTTTTAAGTTTTTGAAACATAAATCTCTGTGGCACAGGGAATTGAACCAAGGCCTTAACACTGAGTTATACCCTTAGTGCTTTTAAAATTTATCAGGTATATATTTTGCAAATATTTTCTCCTAGCCTGTGGTTTGTCTTTATGTACACTTAGCATTATCTATCACACAATCATTGCTTTAAATTTTGATAAAATCTATTTCAACATTTTATTTCATTATTCTATGTTTCTTGTTTTATCTAAAACTTATAATCTAAAAAAAGTCACATAGATTTTCTATTTGATGTTTTATAGTATTTCGTTTAGGGTTGGGTCTACTAGCATTCTATGTTCTTTTTTTTTTGTGTGTGAAAATATAAAGAATTATGTCTAGATTCTTTTTTGTTGTTGTTGTTGTTCCTGCATATTGATTGTCTCAGCGCCAGACAATCTTTTCCCCATTGAGCTGCTTTTGCTTGTCAGTTCATTGCATTTTTGCATGGGTCTATTTCTGGACTCTCTTTTGTTCTGTTGATCTATATGTCTGTTCTTTTGCCAATAACACACTGTCTTAATTACTGCAGATTTACAGAAAGTTTTGAAGTCTGGTTTTTGTCAGTTCCTCAACTTTGTTCTTCAGTATTTTGTTAGCTATACTGGATCTTTTGCCTTTCTCTGTAAATTTTACAATTAGTAGATCAACATGCATAAAATTTTCATTAGGGTTGGGTTAAATCTGCAGATTAAGTAGAGAAGAACTGACATCTTAACAAAACTGAGTTTTTCAATTTATATTTTAATATGAAAATTAAAAGAGCATCTATTCTGAAGTTTGTAATTTCATGTATATAAACCCAACACAGTTTCTAGATTTATGTTTAAGTATTTCATTTTGGAAGGTTGTTACCATACATAGTTTTAAGTTTTAACTTCAAATTCCGGTTAATTGTTCACTGCTGGAACATAAAAAAGCAATTGACTTTTGTATATTAACCTGGCATTCTGCAAACTTTATACCAACCTTGTAGCTCACATACAATTCTAGGAGTTACTTTTTTGTTTTTGTTTTTGTCCTTTGGGTCTTTTTACGTTTGCAGATCTCTCCTATGAACAGAGGCAGTTCTATTTCTTCCTAAGATATATGCCTTTTATTTGTTTTAAAAAAAGTTTTTGCTCTGACCAGGACTTCCACTATTGTATTGAATAGGATCATGATGTTAATTGACCTTAAATTATTTCATAAACACTTTCTAGTATATTGAGGGAGTTCCTGTCTATCTTAGTATGTCAAGAGTTTTTATTGTGAGAATGGGTTGGATTTTGCCAACTGCTTTTATACAAAAATTGCTGTAATCATATGGTTTTTCTTTTGTAGCCTGTTAACATAGTAGATTTTTTTTTTTTACATAGTGGATTATGGTAATTGATCTTTGAATGTTGAACCAGTCTGCATATCTGGAATAATGCTAACTTTGTGGAAATATATGATTTTTAAGAAATCATTGTTGGCCATTTGAATGTTGAACCAGTCTGCGTATCTGGAATAAAGCTAACTTTGTGGAAGTATGTGATTTTTAAGAAATCAGTGTTAAATTTGACTTTGTATTTTTTTTTGAGAATTTTATAACTATATTAATGAGAGAGATTAATTTCTTAATTTCCTTTCTTATAGTGCCATTAGTAATTTTTATTACTGTAATGCTGGTGTCATGTTTTGGTGTATTTTGCAAGGGTAATAAACAATACAATACAGGACATATTTTTTATGAGATTATTTTCTAATGAATCATCCAAAGATTCATATACTAAGAGTGCAGGAAATCTGTTCACACACTCGAGACCAAATAATCCAATTGAGAGCCTGGATCCTACAGTAATGTCCTACTTGAGTCCTGCTGAAGACCTAGAGCTCATAATAATGCCTCCCATGAGTCCAACTAGAGGCCCAGAGCCCACAACAATGTCTCATGCAGCTGTGGTGTGGGCGTGTTGTGCTGCAAATGCCCAAAGGTCAGTGGTGGAAGCTAGAAAGCCTATGGCAGCAGGGTAGATCTGTACTAGCAGGCTGGGGGATTAGGGCTGGAGCCAGGAAACAATACTCGATGTAAGAACCAGAGTTCCTTCCAAAAGTACCACAGTTATCCTTGGCAATGAGGTCCTGAGCTCCTCCAGCAATGAGGAAAGCAGTTTCCATCAGGAAAGCCAATATGGCAAGCTTCTTTAGGAGACTGAGCTGTGCACCATCTTCCCACCCCAGAACCAGGAAGCAAAGCTCAAGGTGAGGACCAGAGCTCCCAACACGAACTGTAGCAATTCTCAGTGACAAAGAGGATCCCAGCTTAGTCAAGTTCATCAGGAAAGCTAGCATGACAAGGTCCTTCAGTGGAATGACCCAAGAAAAACCAGCAGCTACCCATCAGCTTCCCAGTGGCTTCTTCAAACAGCTTCCCTAACTGCCATCAGCAGCTCTTTTCCTGCACCCAGCACCATGCTAGTTCAGTTCATCTGGACCAGTTGGCAGTCTACCATGGTTCATCTCATAAGATGAGTTAAGCAGTATTCTCTTATCTAGAAAAAAATTACAGAAAATTAATGTTATTTGTTCTTTAACTATTGAGTTGAATAAACCAGTGAAAGCATCTGTATTTGTGCTTCCCTGTATGAAAAGTTGTTTACTATTGATTAAACTACTTTAGCAACTGTAGGCCAACATACAAAAATAGTAAACAAAGTAATTGATGACACCTAGAAAGTGAATAACTGGGTTGAATGGAATTTCTAGTTTTAGTTATATTTCACTGATGGCTGGTGATATGGAGCATTTTTTTTCATATATATTCACTTCTTTAATTTCATCCTCTGAGAAGTGTGTGTTCATCTCAGATGCCCATTTCTGGATTGGGTCTTTAAATTTAGGAGCCTTAGTATTTTTTAGTTCTTTATAAATTCTCCAGAACAGACCTTTGTTTTAGATTCTTTTGAAATTTGTGGGTTCATTTGAAGATTATCCTGTGCAGTACCTTTAATCTCTACCCTTTATGAGTTGGATACTGTATTTTATCTTTTCTTACAATTCCTATCCATTGTGGTTTCATTTCCTCATGTGTCTAAGTGTTTTTTAAATTTTCCTATGAGAGTATGATCCTTAGCACTTTAGATTTCAGGATTCTTTGAGTCCCGTGATTGAAGAATGTTCCTTTAGAGAGGACTTTCAGCTTGGACCTCTGTGAATCCCATGAATTTAGCTCTCCAGGTGAGTGGAGGAATAATTGTGGCTATAAATGCTCAGGAGACTTTTGTCCTTCTCTGCTCACCCACAGCAAAGGTTAAATCAGGAAATTGCCTGTGCAGTGTATGTCTTTTCTAATTCATGCAATTCTGATGCCACCCTTAGGAGAGGTCCTGTCTTTGGGGCCAGCCTCCTCCTGATTACTCACTCTGCTTGGCTTTCAGCTTCTTGGCTGTGGGGTACCTGCAGTTGCCTCAGGTTAAATGCTGGCTTGAGAGCCTGTGAGTCATGCTTCCTAGGGCTTGACATTCTTAACTATTTTCCTTTACTTCCCAGAGAGCTGAGAGATATCATTTTCAAATGTACTTAAAGGGCCATTCTATACTTAGGTAGGTACATTCAATTTTACGAAATCGCTAGAAACAGAAGCAGGAGACAATATTTTAAAATATATTGATGGGAATTTTTCAGAAAATTACGAAGGCTCTAATTTAAAAGATGGTATCTAGTCTTGAACAGATTGAATTAAAAAATCGATGCTTAATCATTTTCTAGTAAACTACCTAATGTGAAAGGATCAAAAACAATAAAAGCAGAGAAATAAGTCACCACAAAGAATGACCATTACGCTGATAATGTGCTTGTTGCTTGCAACATTAGATGGCAAATGGCAATAAGTAAGTTAGCTGTCAAGCTAGAATAATATCCAAACCAAACTGCACCACGTTACTCCCACAATGCTGGCACAGGTGTTGAAAGTCCAGCACTACAGTGTGGTAGGCGTGGTGTACGGAAACCGGAGCTGTGCTATTGGTCGTGGAATATATTGGCCGCCACTTCTTAACATAGTTGGCAGTATCTGGGGAATGTGAAGGTGTGTGGTATCTGTGTAGCAGCCACTCAAGCTTCCATAGGAATTGCTTTAAGCCCACAGAGGTGCACACTGAGGAATTATAATGTCAAAAAATTAGAAGTAGTCTATCGTCATTAGTAGGAGAGCAGGTCATTGAATCACATCATTATGTCAATGTATGAATAAAATGAATGAAATTGATGCTATATATTTTAGGGAGTACAGGTTGATTATTTTATTTTTTTAATTTAAAACTATGTATTACAGGGAGATCTATATGTCAACTTAAATTTAAGTATTATAAAAGATGAGAAAAAGCCAACCCCAAAACATGACACTTTGGCATAAGGATTATTTTGTGCTTCAGACAATTAATTTTCCCTTCCTCCTATTTGGGTGAAAGTGAAGACCATTTGTGTATATTTCTGGTGAAATGTACATTTCATCAATTTAAAATATCCTTATTTTCAGACTGTTTCTACATTTTCTATTTTTTCTGATGTTAATACTGATTTCTGTCTAGTACGGTATTTCTTATCCTTCTATTTTCAAACTATCTTTATCATTTTGCTTTTTATAACTCCTGCAAACAATAATCCTGGCTTGTTTTTTGTTTGCCAGTGAAATGCACTTTAGTGTTATTCATTCACTGTGTTGTTGTATAAGAAACCTTTCCAAACCCCAATGGCTTATAACAACCTTTCTTTCTTGCTTAGCATTTCAGTGAGTCAGCACACTGGGCTTGGCTCTGCTGGGGGCTTCTCAGCTGATCCTACCTCAGGTCACTCAGGCAACCCCATCAGCTCGGCCTCTTTCTGCAAGATCTCTTCTGCTCCTTGGGCCTTGCCTGGGCCTTGTCTGTAGCAGGACTTCAGGGAGGTGATAGTGAAAACATATTAAGGCCTAAGAGTGGAAGTCTCATAACATCACTTCTACATTGTTCTGCTGTGAAGCCGACCAGCCTGAGGTCGAAGCAGGGAGAAGAAAATTCAGTGTTATGAAGAATGGCAGAGTATCATTTATAATGGGTTTTCAATACAGGGATATAAGGAATGATTTTACTATCTTTACAATATACCATAACATTGAATTGATCAAACATTTGCTTTATTCTAGAGTTTTTTCACTGTTGTTGTTCACATGGCTTAGAAATATCAGTATCCTTACAATGCTGTTGATATAGGGAAAAGAAACTCTGAACCTGAAAGATATCAGGGATGAGCTCATGTTCTTTAAAATCAAAGAATAACTTTTAGGAACAACCAAGGTTAAAAGCAGAATACATTTATTGAGGAAAAGAAAGTTCCTGTCTGAGAGAGGGCCAGAAGTGAGGTGAGTCCAAGGTGGGAAACAGAGGAACTTGCTATGTGGTCATGAGGTGGACAAAACTATGGTCAACTGAAAAGATTTCAAGTATAAATGTGTGGGAAACCTGTGACTGGCATCCACTTTATAATAGTCTCAGCCATGTTCGTAAGTTTCCATTACTCTGCTGAGTTAAATTCCTAATTCTTTTTTTTTTTTTAATTAATTAATTTATTTTTTATTTTTTTTATGCTGTCTATTTCTTTTTTTTTCCATTTATTTTTATTTTATTGAAATACAAATGTCCATCAGACAGTTTCAAAACACCATAACCATACAGAGTCGATGAAATAATACATTGCAAACTGTTTTCATAACGTTTTGGTATTGTACAAGGTGCATACATGATATTATATTTACAGGTATTTATGTAGCTGAATTATATCAAAGATTCAATAATTA
>PVKA01036656.1:6905-21730 GCA_004027165.1 Ctenomys sociabilis
AGCAGCAGGCTTACCAGGGAAACACGCATGCCACCTTCAAAGACTATCACCAGCACCTCAGCTAGACCAATACACATTGCTTAAGGCCAATTGAAGGATAAACAGAAGTCCTAGCCAGCTCTGTACATAACAATATGAGGAAATAGGATCAGACTCAGTCAAAATGGAGACAGTTGCTTTTCTTTCAAGGAGAGCTGCTTAGGTGGTCCTCCACACTTTTCATTCACCATTTTCTACTTATCAACTGTCTATATATATTAACATATATATCAGCTTTTCTTCATATATGCTGTAATTGTATTTTCCAAGTTATTTGTTTACCTTTTAGTCAGGATTGTGGGTTTTTTGTTTGTTTTTCTTTTCTTTGTTTGTTTTACAGATCTCCTCGATCTGGGTTTGTGGTGTTTTGACAAGGAAAGTTTCAAAATTTAAATAGAGTACACTATTTCCTTTATCATTTATACTTCAGCTTTATAAATCTCTTTCTATCCTTTAATAAATACTAGTTTAGCAGGCTCGGGAGATGGCTCAGTAGAGTAAGCGCTTCCCTGGCAAGCACAAGAGTCTGAGTTCAATCCAAAGTTCCACCCAAAAAAGAAAGAATACTATTCTGTTAGTTTTTTATACTATTTATTCATTTCAATTGAACATTTCAATTCACTTGGTCTTTACTGTGTTAAAAACCAGGAGATTTATTTATTTTTAAAGAGAATACAAAAATAATAGATAAACACACAATTTAAAAAAATAATATGATGGGTATTCAGCAGTGATTGCTATATTTACATGCTCTCTTCAATGTAGTTAGTTGTTCAGATTACAGATATAAGCATGTGAAATTGGTCAAAGTAAAACTTTTAAACATTAACTGTTATTTTAAAAAACCTGACATCTTAGCTATTCTGTGTATATACATACATGATCTTTCCCCTTTCTTTTTTTTTCTATCTTTTCTCCTTTCCCTCACCCCAATTATTTATTCATTATGTTCAGTTTCTTTTCCTTTTACTATATTTATTGCACCTTTCAGATTTTATTTGCTCTTTTAGGTTCTTACATGAGGAGGACAATCTGATGTTTACAGATGTGGGTGTGATTTATTTCACTTATGAGCATAGCTTCTAGTTTCATCATTTACCTATAAAAGCCTCAAGTTTGTCATTCTTTATAGCTGAGTAGTACTCCATTGTATAAAAATACTACATTTTTTATCCATTCCTCAGTTAATGGGCATTTGAGTTGTTTCCAAGATTCATTTAAGACAAATTGTGCTGCTATTATTGTGGGTGCACATATTTCACTGTGGTATGATATTTTCAGTTCTTCTGGAAAAATAGCCAGAAGGGAAACAGCTGGGTTGAATGGGACTACTAAACTTCATTTTTTATTGTGTATCAACATGAATTTCCAATTGTATCAGTCTACAATCCCACCAATAGTGGAAAAGGGTTCCTTCTTCTCCACACCTCCTCCAGCATTTGTTATTAGTTGATTTATTTGTGCTACCATTCTTTCTTGGGTGAGATGAAATCTCAGTGTTGTTAGTTTACATTTCTCAAATGGCCAGTGCTATTGAACACTGTTTGGTGTATTTATTTGCTACTTGTATTTCTTCCTCTAAGTATGTATACATGTGAGATGCAAATTTTCAGAGTGGGTCTTTGAATTTGGGAGCCTAATTTTATTTAGTTGTTTGTATATTCTTCATAGAAGTCCTTTCTTCTAAGGGATAGTTAGCTATAACTCTTTCCCAATTCAGGCATTTTATTTTCACTGTATTGGTGATTTCTTTTGATGTGCAGAAATTTCTCAATAAGAAGAGATCCTTGTTATTGATCCTTTGAAGTATTTCTCCTGCTGTTTGGTTTTTGTTCATGAACTCTCTGCCTACACAATGTCTTTAAGATTTCTATGTAGTTTCTCTTCCAGTAAATTTAGTGTTTCCTTTTTAATGATCTTTAATCCATTTTGATTTTATTTTAGTGCATGGTGATAGGCCTGGATCTAGTTTTAGTTTTCAGCATATGGGAAGTCATTTTTTATAGTATGATTTGTTAAAGAGGCTATCTTTTTTTCACTGAGCATGTTGGACCCCTGTGTCAAAAATAAGGGGCTGTGTGTTTGTAGTTGTGTCTACATATTCTAATCTGTTTCATTGATTGTCAAGTCTGTTTTTATGCTAGTACCATGCTGATTTATCATAGTAGCTTTGTAGTGCATTTTCAAGTCAGGGATTGTAATGCCTCCTGCTTTGCCATTTATTGGCCAGGATTCTCTTTGTTATTCTAGGTCTTTTCTGGCTCCAAATGAATTTTAGGAATGTGGTCTATAGATCTGTGAGATATGTGCATGGTATTTTCATAGGAATTGCAATAAATCTGTATAACAATTTTGTGAGTATGGTCATTTTCAAAATGCTGGTTCTTCCTTTCAAGGAGCAAGAAATATCTTTCCATTTTCTGAAATCCTCTTCAGTCTTCTTTTTCTAAGTATTGTAATTTTCATCCTATAGATCTTTTACTTCCTTTGTTAGACTAATTCCTAAGTATTTCACCATTTTGGATGCTACCACGAGGGTATTGTTTCTCTAATTTCTCTCTCAGTTAGTTTGCTGTTTGTGGAGAGGAATGCTACTGATTTTTGCATGTTGACTTTGTATCCTGCTACACTACTAAATTTGTTTATTAGTTCTAGGAATCTCTTGGTGGAATTATTTTGGTCTTCAATGAATAGTATAATATCCTCTTCAAATAATGAAAAGTTAACTTCTTCCTTTCCAATTCTTCTAATCTGAATAATTTGAATACAGTAATAAACAATATACTAACTATTGTTACTCTCATATCTTGTTTTTAATTTTTTGTATCATTATTTGTATGGATTTTTCTTCTCTATTAACAAAAAAAGAAATCATGTACAACTGATTTGAGGTAGGAAGGCTGGCGAGATAGCTCAATGGACTAAGGACCTGTTGGACAAGCACAGGCGCCAGACTTTAATGCCTGGCACCACATGTTGCACTGACCTTGCCCCTGGTGAGCTGAGCTGGCAACTGTGCCCTAACTATGGGGAAGCTGAAAATGGGAGGATCATTATGAGTTTGACCTGCATAGTAACACCCTGAAAAAAAGAAAAAAAAGATTTGAAGTAGGGAGGAATAGAGGAAACTGAGAGACTGAGATAAATTATGTGTAGCTGCATTGAAGCAGATGGAAAAAGTGCTGAAACCTCCACTTTCTTGGGGGTAAATTGTGGATAATTGTGCATGGGCTTACTTTGTAGGTTAACAGCACTGCATGACAGATTACACAGTTAAATGGTCACTATAGATTTTCATTGTGTCATTGCTGAGAAGGTAAAGACAGTTCCTTGAAATACATAATACTGGTTCTCCTTATGTTCAGTATTTTATGTGTACTCAGTCTTTAAGATAGACAAAGCACGTAGGGGCCAGGGGCCAGGGGTTCAACCCCCGGGCCTGCCATGCCAGCCCCGCCCCCAGGGCATGGTGAGATGGCAATTGAGACTGGGTATGGTGCATGCCTGTGCCTGTAATCCCAGCTCTTGGGAGGCTGTAAACAGGTGGATCACTAAGAGTCCAATCTAGTAGTGAGACCCTGAACACGCTGCAGACGCTTCCCTAAAATGCAAAGAAAAAAAAAAAAAGACGAAGTATCTCAGACCTTACAATGCCCTATACAGAGGAAAAGGTGTTTTGTTTCGTTTTAGTGTTTATTCATTAGATTATATAGAAGCCTGAGGGAGAAAAAGATATATTCAAAAGGTGTGATTGAAAAGGAAAAAGGGATTGAAAGAAACTATGTTCTGATTCTGTTTTCCCCCAAACAAATCTTAAATACAACATTCCATTCCCCTAATCTGTCATTTTCTATCCTGCAGACTGAAATTCCAACTTCCAAACATGTGTCTGCAAGCAAAATTCTCCACAAGGAATCTATGGTAAAGAAACTCTTTCACCAACATCAGTAGAATTGAGCTAAACTGTAGACATAGATAGTCTCATCAGTCTGGTGCTTTCGAAGTGAACTTCAGGGAAAGGGCCCCCAGGGAGAGGCATCAGGGTGCTGCAGCACTTACGGCGTCACTAAAAAGCCCATCTCCACTTGGCATCTCTCTGTGTTAGTGTCCCAATCTGAGGAGTAAGGATAATGGCAAAAAATAATAACCCCCATTTTACAGAAATTTAAATATCAAATCAGTAAACATAGTAATTGGGAAGTCTGTGAACAGCTCCTGTCACCGAGGTAAACATTGCTTAAGCACAAAAGACTATTACATTGTCTTGGGGAGTTGCCAGCTTTGCCCCTCCCTGTTTCCAATACATGTACATATACATCAATATATACATAAATAAGCACACACAAAGATTTCTATAATCTTGATGTCAGGATGTGCTTCTTTTTAAGTTTTCCTTTATAATTAAAAAGACTTTGAATTTTGTAAGTTTTCAAATACTGCAATTATTAAGGGCAAAAACAATAGGAAGAAAAATGTTTTATTTTTTTCTCTTTATTTAGAACAAGGTTACAAGGTGTACAGAGCCTCACTATGTAGATTGGACTATAGTGATCTGCCTGTATCCAGCCTACCAAGTACAGGGATTACAGGCATGCACCACTATGCCCAGTCTCAATTGCCATCTCAGCATGCCCCGGGGGGCGGGGTCAGCACAGCACACCCAAGATCAAACCCCAGCCACTGTACTCTGCCTAAGCAAGCGCTTAGTCTGCTGAACTATCAGGCTGGCCCTAAGAAAAATGTTTTAGTTTCCATAGCATCTGTATTAGGGTTCAGTAGAAGGACAAAGTAAATATAACATACACTTCGAGGATTGGAAGGAGGGGAATCCAAGGGTCCATCAACAGAGTCAGAGATGGGTAAATCTCAAATGGCCATCTTCTTGTTTGAGAGCTAGAGAATGCAGTAGCAGCCAAAGGCTGAAGTCTAAAAGCTCACTGCAGTTACTGGTGTGAATCTTTCAAGAAGCTGAGAAGTCTGCATTGAAAAGCTGGAAAGTCTATGCTGAAAGTCACAGGAAACTAGAGACCAATGGCCAAGGGTAGAGATCAGTGGCAACAGCAAAAGCCAAGAGCCCCTTTGAAGAAAAATGGCTGACTTCCTCCTTTCCCTTTTTATTCAGCCCAAGCTGCAACCCTGTTGGTTGGTGTCACCCACTTTCAGAATATGTCTTTCTTCCTCACTTTGTAGCTTACCAGTCTATCACCCACAGGCACAGCCAGAGCTTTACTAATAACCTGAGTGGCTCTTATCCAAGTCAAGGTACAAATACCTTACAACGGTCAATGCATGAAGTGGAGAAGAATAAGAGGAATACTTGAAGGCAGCTCTTCTTCCCTTTCAAAATTTCATAAGTGAACATCAGTTCATCTTCACCTTCCCAGGTGCCCTAGCACTCACAGAGAATTACAGCCTGAGGAGAAAGTAAGGTGTAACTTGCTACGTGTTAGCTGTGGAAGGCTCAGCTCCTGTAGAGGAACTTCATGTTTGCTTGCAGATTTTCAGTATGTGAGTACTTCTGGCTCTGGGAACACATGAAGGGATTAACAGATACATCAGCATCTCTCCTCCAAATTCCATGTGAGTTTTCTTAGAAATTTTGGTTCTCAGCTTCCTACCTGCTCAGGTAGGCTTATGTTTCTGTTGCAGTCCTGAAACTCCAAGCATCCCTTATTTCCTGTCACCATGAAGGGTTGTTTTCTTTGTAATTCTTTTTATATTCTTTAAAACCTTTTATTAATACCTGTTTGCAGTAAATAATGGTTACATTCAGTTCAGGGTGCTTGTACCTATATATAGCCACTTTTTTTTTTTTTAAGGACAGGGTGTACAGGGTGTTCAGGGTCTCACTGTGTAGATCAGACTCATAGTGATCTGCCTGTTTACAGCCTCCAAAAAGCTGGAATTACAGGGGCACGCCACCACTCCCACTCTCAATCACTGTTGTGCCCCAGGGGGTAGGGCCAGCATGACAGGCTGGGGATCAAACTCCAGGCCCCTGTGTCTGGGTAAGCAGGAACTTTAATCCCCTGAGCTATTTGGCCAGTCCAATCTTTTGTTTGTTTGTTTGTTTGGCAGATTGAACTCAGGACCTTGCACTTTCCAGGCAAGCTCTTATTCTACTGAGCTATCTCCCTGGCCTGTATAGTGCTTCTTAATCATTTTTATTTCTTCTTCCTTTTCTCTTCATCTCTCATTCCTCTCTCTTTTGATCCATTCCACATTTGCAAAAGATAGATTTCCTTATTTATTATTATTATCCTTTATTTTGCTTTTTAAATATTTACACTTTGGGTATCTCATATAAGAGAAATTCTATGATATTTAAACATACATTATGTGATCTATTTCATTTAACATTATGCTCCAAACATGCCTCCACACTGCTACAAATGATTCCATTTATCCCTTCTTTTAAAAATTCTCTCATTATAGATTTGTACTCTACTGTGTACAAATATTGCATTTTCTTTATCCATTCATCAGTTGATGGATATACAGGCTGCTCCCAGGATTTAGCTAGTATGAGTTATGCTGGCCTAAATATTGGTAGGCTTGTATTACTGTAATATGAAGTCTTCAGATCTTTCAGGAAAACACCCAGAAGGGGAATAACTAGGTCAAATGGAATTTCTAGTTTTAGTTTTTGAGGAATTTCCTCATTGATTTCCATGATAGTAGTCTAAATTTCTACCAACAGTGTAGATCTTTTTCCCCTGAACCCAGTGGGCAAATGTTATTATTTGATGTACTGATAGCCATTCTTTCTGAAGTGAGATGGAATCTCAATTTAATTTGCATTACTGTAATGGCCAGAGATTTCGAACATTGTGCACGTATATTCAGGCCATCTGTGCTTTTTCTGAGAAGTACCTATTCTTTTTGGATGTCCTTTTTTAATTCAGTATTTTATTTTGGAGACCTATTTTGTGTGTGTGTGTGTGTGTGTGTGTGTGTGTGTGTGTGTGTGTGTGTGTATGTGTGTGTGGAAACTAGGGATTGAACTCAGGCCCTTGTGCTTACCAGGGAAGCGCTTATTCCACTGAGCCATCTCCCAGGCCCAAGAATTCTTTGCATATTCTAGATGTTAGACCCTACCTGAGGTGTAGCTGCTAACCTTTTTCCCCATTCTGTTGCCTCTGTTGGTTGTTTCCTTTGCTCTGAAAAAGCTTTTCATTCAATGTGACCATGTTTGGTGCTCTTCATGTGACTTTTGTGCACCTGGGGTTCTTGCCCATCTTCAAGAGTTTCACCTATTTTTCCTTCCAACAGATTATTACTGGTAGACTTTTGATCCATTTTTATTTTAGTACATAGTGATAGTTGCGAGTTGAGTTTCAATCTTTTCCACATGCATACACAGCTTTCCTAGCACCATTGGATGAGGAGACTACCTTTCCTTAAACATGTGTTTTAGCTCCTTTGTCAATGATCAGATGTACTTGGGTTGTTCTTGCTCCCCCTATTCTGTTCCACTGATTGCATGTCTTTTTCTGCGCCAGTACCATGCTGTTGTTTGTTCCTGCTGTTCATGTATCAATTTGGAGAACCTCAACTTAAAGAGTCCTGTGACAAGAGAAGTTGAAGCTACAGTTTTGGGATCACATCATCCTTTCTGTGTACTATGTCATTTGAGACTGATTCGGGGCTTTTATCTTCCAGACATCAAGTCTTTTTTGCTACCAATGAAAGTTGCTGTGTTTTTTTCTTTGCCTCTAATCATTTTAGCTAACCTCAAACCCACCAAAAAAGGAAATGTAGACGTTCCTGTAGGAGTAAGTGTGCTTCTTCTGCCTGATATGAAAGGTGACTTTCACATTTCACTGGCATTTGCTCCTTAACTAAACAACACTGGAACTCAGACTCTGGCAAAAATCTCTTATGAGTAAGGACTAAGTAGATTTTTGTGAGAGTTTTAACCCAGTCCTTTCACAGTCTCCTCCCTGCTCCCTGTGTTAAGTTACACCATTTCCTCTGATGTTGGGGCCTTGCAAGAGAGGTGTTAATCTGAGGTCTTTTGTCCCTGTCTTAGTCACTATTCTCTTATTGCTGGAGCAAATACCTGGCACACAAAATTAAGGAAGGAAAGGCTTATTTAGCTCACAGTTAATGGCGGTTTCAGTCAATACACAGCTGGCTCCAAGGCAAAGTGGCACAAGGCAGAGGAGAGCAGTTCATGATAGTGGAAAACAACAAAATAGTAAGAGCAAAAAAAGGGCAGGAGCAGCAGCAACAATGGCAGAGGCAAGTCTCTCTCCTTATGTTACCTTCCGGCCACCTGTCCGAGGGTGGGTGTGCCACTCACAACCACAATCCCAGCCTTGGATCATGAATGAATCACAAACTATAGAACCCCACCCCAATGACTGCATCAGGCTTGTTGGGGGGCAACACACAAACTGTAACAGTCCCAGTAGCTCCGCAGATGCAGCGCACACATCCATGAGGAAAAGCTTCAGCAGCAACTGGAATTTGTGTGTGGAGACTGGAATTTGTCATGGCCCTTACAAGAAGCAAAAGCTGAGCAAAGTGAAAGATCAACTTTTAGATTTATCAGAGAAGTGAGGTCACTGAGTCCTCAAAATTTGTGACTCTGGGGGACCATGATGCCTTGAATCTGTGGTGAGCTTTGCAGCACTGTCTTCCCTCCATGTCTTTCATTAACATCCTCACTCATTGAGTAGAAATGGTGCCAGGCCTTGACTGCCGAGCCCCAGTTCCATTTCCAGGCTGTGGCTTGGGGTGCAATGGCTGGCTCAGGAGTCCCCTCCGTAGGCACCATCTCTGTCCGGCATGTTCAGAAAAGTCAGAAACGATGCAAAATTATGTGAAGTGACACTTTTTATGGCTTCTACAAGGTATCATTTCATCATGGGACAGCAAATTTCAGGTCAGACACAGCTGGTTATTAGCAAGTTACCAGAAAAAGTAGGAAAACCTGTCACATTGGTTCGAGAAAGTAACTCTTTAACTTCTGAAGAATTTCTCGGGAGAGTAGCTATGATCAATGATTCTACAATGCATTGTAGAAGCATCACAGGTCATGAATTTGGACCAGTTCATTCAGCTTTATAGCAACATTGCAAGTCAAGCCACGGGAGTGTTGGCTCAGAGTTCCACCTCTGAAGAACCTGGTGAAAACTCATCCTCTGTGACATCTTGTCAGGTTAGCCTTCGATGGAAAGGTGAAGCAGCTGACCAATGAGGAGGTCTTGCATGGATGGATGGGCTGACCTCACCCTGCCCTGTGCTCCCAGCTGCTGAAGCAATGTATTGATAAATGGAGCAATCAACACAGAAATTGCCTTATTTATCATCTACAGATGACTGGAGCAAATGAGTATTGGGTGGTGTCAGGTGCATCCACAAAAGACAACGTAGCTAACTATATTCTCAACCTGGCTGATGAGGTGGGCTAGCCATACAGGCTGTGACCTCCAGCCCTGTGACTGTGGGCTATACATACATGGAGGAAGAACAGAGGTTTCTTGTGGCACAAATACAGACAAACTAATTCTTCCCGTCTTTTTATTTTTATTTTTTTATTTTTATTCTGATATGTCCCACTTTTTAAATAAACTTTCCATGACTTCCATTCATGATAAACTAAAACTTGCTACTATTTCAGACTATTTTGTCCGTTCTAATGTATATTAGAGCTAACTGCTCTTGAATCCTTTGCTGGCAATTAACAGCAATATTTCCAGGAGGTTTGGACAAACTACAGATTATTAGAGGAGATGTGTTAAATGGAATCTTTTAATTAGGTTTAAAAATTTAAATTTTGAAGAGTTGCAGACATCTGAGAAAATGACCAAAAACGTAGACTCTGTGAAAGTGCACGTTAATACTTAAAAGCTAGACTTTCTGCTGGAATCTGAGGAGTATGCATTCTGCCCCCTGGTGGTTAGTTAATGCTCCTTTAGTAATTTGTACTTGAGACGACACACGACTTCATAACTCTGTAATTTAAGCAGTGTGTTTTCCCACTACATAGTTTTTACTTTAAAAATCTTTTTCTAATGATGTATAATTTGGGTTAAGATTACAAAGTTGGAACTTTGTCTTATAAATGAATTTCTGCTGGAGAATCCTCTTGACTGTTCTAGAAATGCCTTTCCAGAACGGAAAAACTGTTTCAAGCAGTTTTTAATAATGTTCATGATAATGATCTGTAGTTTCAGAAGGAAATTTCTTATCACAATACATTTATATTTACAGATTATGATGAGTAATTTAACATTGTTTTGTGGTGCTTATCTTTTATTTTTTATTTTTATTTTATTTTATTTCTTGTTTGAGCTACAATATTTGAAAGTTTTAGTTTAATTATTTTGTTAAACATCCAATGTTGTTAGGGACTTTGTAACAAAATTAAATGTTTTACTAATTGTAATCTTTGTATTTTATTCTGTATACAGGCTTATAGGTACACTTTAGTCAACTGCTCAGTTGTTATCTTTCATCTTTAAAAAGTATAAAATCCAGTCCCACAGAGCAATTTAGCTCTATTTGAGGGAAAAGCAAACAAAATCAAATGGTATTTAAAGACCCTTGGATTTTCTCTGAGAAAAAATTTAAGAGAAACTGAGACTGCATGGGGTAACAATGTTAGTTTTCTATTAAGATTAAAAGAACTAAAAAATATTTTATAACTTGTTATTTTACTTAGAGTTCTAAGTTTTGATTGAGACACTAATGTTTTATATGTTCTTTTCCCTCCTTAAAATGCTACAACACCCCCCCAAAAAAAACAGAATCCAACCCATTCATTTCCTACTCTTAAAATAATGCAAGGTGATTTTGTCACTCAAGAAATACTTAAGAAAAAGGAAAAAAAAACTATATTTTTTTCCTAACATAATAATAAAGGAGCACCAGAGAACTAATCCAAGGTTTCTTTCTACCACAAGCAGTAAACAAATGGTATGACATCCTTTTCACTCCCATAGTGTTGTAATGGTTGGCTCACTTTGCTGAAGGTTGTGGTGCTTATCTTTTTACTAGAAGGCATCTTTCTGAGATTTCAAAGTAAAACATCTCTGGGCCAAATAGCTCAGCAGATTAAAGAACCTACAAGAAGTTGTGCACAGGGTTTGATTCCTGGTCCTGCTGTGGTGGGCCCACCTGACTCTGGGCACGCTGAGCTGGTGATTGAGACTGGGTGTGATGTTGCACTCCTATAATCCCAGCACTTGGGAGGCTATAAATAGGAGAATCACTAGGAGTCCAATTTAGTAGTGAGTGACACCCTACATACCCTGTAGACACTTCCCTAAAACACAAAACAATAAAAATGAAACACACCTCTGCAAGCTAGAAGATCTTGCGGCTGTCTTACCATTTCACTATATTTTCTTGGGTAAAAATAGAATTATGGTCTTCAGTAGAACTTCAACTAAGTTTTAGAAGCTATGAAGTAAAAATTTTAACATCAAAATTTCAGCATAGAATAAAACTAGGGCCTGAAGTCTCCTTTAAAACAATATTCTAACATCCCATGTACCTTAATTACTCTTCTCTCCTTGCTGAGACAAATACCTCACCCTCAAAATGAAAGAAGGAAAGGTTTATTTAGCTCACAGTCCCTGGAGGTTTCTGTCCATACTCAGCTGGGTCCAGGGCAGAGCAGCACACAGAAGAAAGCAACCTTTCATGGTGGCGGCAAAGAGCACGAGCACAAGGGAGGAGCAGCAGCAGCTCAAGCAGCCGGCCTCTCTCCCCTCCTTACAGCATAATGAAATTACCTCCCCCAGGGCAGGTGCAGCATCCAGACCCACAGTAATCAATCACAGACTCCAGAAGACACCCCTAGGCTGCAGGAGGCTTTGGGGGACACCTACACACAAACCATAGCACCATATAAATTTTCTGACCTATTACTGGTAAGTTACAAATATTACTATTTTTCTAAGTACCAAGGTGCAGCTAGTTGCTGCTTACTAATGACTTAGTCTTTTATCTTAAGATTTTAGAAATACACAAATAAAATCCATTTCAAGGAACAATGTTTGTCTAAAATAACTTCATTTTGTCCACAATAACCAAATAGTTACTCACTTTTGGTGGTTTATACAAGCAGCATTCTGGGGACTCTATTAAATTAACCTGGTATTGTGACTGATTGTTTACATAATCCTGAGAAAATCTCTTACTCTAATTTGTAGCTTTCTCTTTTAGAAAGAGATTTTTTTTCCCTATGGTTTTTAGCCTATTTCAGCAATGAAACTATTTTTCCCCCAAGTAAAATTATAAAATCCTAACCAGGCATGGTGGTGAGTACCTATAATCTCAGCACTCAGAAGGCAAGAGGATCACTTCAAGTTCAAGGCCTAGGCTACATAGTGAAATCAAGGCCAGCCTGAACTACAGAGCAGCGGGAACCAGTCTCAAAACAATAAATCTTAAAACCCTTATAACACATGTGTGCATCCAAACACCCTACTCTACTATTTGCCATATTAATATAAATTCCCTTTATATAGTCCAGTAAGAAAATAATCAATCAGTGAAAATACATAATGCAGTGCTGGTATATAGATATTAGAATTTGATGAATAACAATTTTTATGGTTGTTTAAAAGTTTTAGGGGTATGGGTCAAAAGTTTCAATTGAAGTCAAATTTACATTTGACTTTCTCTTCCATTGGTTCTTACAGAAAGAACGTTGGGATACATAATTCTCTGAGATGTTCTCCAACTCAGGAAATTTTGAGTTTCTGAGCATGTGAGCTCTCCCCTCCTAGTAAGTGTGCCCATGTGTCTGTGTGGGTGGATTTTGGTGGCCCAGTGTGTTGTGTTGCTAGTCGTAGTGACAGAGCAGCATGCACAGAAATATAGAATGGAAATCGAATCCCTGCTCCCATGGGTCCTACACTGAGAAATCTTAGGCTGAAGCTTTCACATATACAAGTAGCTTAGACTCTAAATCTGTATTCTGTCGATTTTCCATAACTTGTTTTAAATTTTTCAAATAAAGAGAAAGTTGGCTATTTACAGTGATAATTATATACCTATCTCTTGGGTCTATAATTCACACTTAAAATTCTTCAGAATCATGTATTTATCCATCTTTCCTTGTATCAATTCTTTAAATAATCTTATTTTTGATCCATTTGAAGCCAATTATTATTTTTTTTTTTTTTGTCTTTTTGAGACAGGGTCTCACTATGCAGCTCAGGCTGGCCTTAAGCTCACTTTGTAACTCAGGCTGGTCTCGAACTCACAACAATCCTCCTGCCTCAGCCTCCCGAGTGCTAGGATTACAGGCATGCGCCACCACGCCCGGCTTGAAGCCAATTATGAAAACCAGTTCACATCAGCACTGAACTAGAAATTTCTACATACATATTAACTTTATTAACTAGGGTCAAATATTTTCAATGAGCAAATGTATTTTATTTTTCTCTTTTAGAAGCATAATTTGCACACAGTGAATTGAAAAACTCCTAAATGCTCCATTGGATTTCTTTACAGTTTTTATTTTTATTAGTTACCTTTGCAGTACATGTTTACATTTCGCGGGTGGAACTGGAACATGTACATAACTCATCTCATTTCTTTTTCTTTCTGCTTTCTTTTCCCTCCTCCTCCCCTCCATCTCTTGACCCCCTTAAAAAGGTCTACCTCCTACTTCCTATTACCTATGTTTATTTTTCTCTTTATTTATATTTTGAGGTTCTCATATAATAGAAACCTTAAGATTATCTGTCTTATTTATTTCACTTAACATTATTGTTTCAAGGAGCACTCATTTGCCTACAATTGACTCAAGTTTACCCTTCTTTTTTTTTTATATTTTTTCCATTTATTTTTATTTTATTAAAATACAAATGTCAATCAGACAGTTTCAAGACACCTTAACCATACAGAGTTGATGAATTAATACATAACCAACTGTTTTCATAACATTTTGGTATTGTACAAGGTACATACATGATATTATATTTACAGGTTTTTTATAGCTGAATTACATCAAAAGTTCAATAATTATTTACCTAGTGGATGACCATAGCACTAAAAGCCGACATAATATCCTGTCCAACCACCATTAGTGCAGATCTTGCCTCTCATAGAATTATGTAGAATTATCTACTGTACTGTCTATACACACACATCATGAATTTTTCTTTCTACAACCCTTCCTTTGTCTACACCTGTCAAAAGTGGGCACTCCATTGACATTCAACTAACTTAGGTGCTTGAACTTGACACCACAATCCAACACAGTCCAGCATTCTACAACCATAGGGAGTTATTCAAAGAAATTGTCGACCATATCCATTTACACCTCAGCTTAATATTATGGGCTCACGATGTATACTTCATTTTTATACTTTTATACTTTTCTTCTGGATGGGTAAGAAATAGGTAGATCAAAACTTATATACCAACACATGAACTTTATATTTCCTATGTGGTCATTGAAGACTTCTCAGGGTTTATCTTGTAGTCCTGTACATTATTCTGTAGTTCCTTTGTCTGTGTCATCCATTTGGATGAGTCACGGCCAATGCTTGACCAGATTGCTCTCTGTGAGAGCCTGAGAGAAAGTTTTCTCTTCATGTGACTCTCCCCAGGCACACTTTAGAACTTCAAACTCTTTCCTCTGTGGCTCCACAATCTCCTTGCTCAGAAAATTTGGAGCTCACCTGAGTCTCATGATATTGCAGTACAGGTTCTCCTATGTCCTGAGTCTTCGCTGACCTTGAAAGGCTAGGGCCAAAATGTTGGCTGGCCTTGTGGCTCTTCTATTTCTCCAACTCTGACTTGTGATCTTAGGTTGT
>PVKA01036657.1:0-21623 GCA_004027165.1 Ctenomys sociabilis
GTGTGTGTGTGTGTGTGTGTGTGTGTGTGTGTGTGTGTGTGTGTGTTTTAATGTGTTTGGTTTCTTTATCAGGCCTCACTGAAGGAATTTGACAATGTTCTCTCTTTCATCCTTTGAAGAGTTTGATGAGCATTGGAATTTTCTACCCCCTACAATACAGAGGATTGAACCCAAGGGCCCTGAAACTGAGACAGAGTCTCCCAATGTTGCCCAGGGTCAGGGCTGGATTTACAGTTTTCTTGCTTTGTCTTCCATTAGTGCTGAGATTATGGATGTGTACCCCAATGCTTGGCTTTAATTCTTCCTTTATGAATTCCCCTATGAAGCCATCTGGTCACGGATTTTTCTTTGTATAGTATTTTTCTATTTTTTTTTTCCTATTTCCCTTTGCACTTTGTAGTCATGGTTAAAATTATATAAAACATCTAGAAACCATCAACTGATACATGTAGTCATGTGTAAAACTTCTCCTTTCTGGCAAGGTGGTGCACAAAACTGCTGTTGACTGCATGTACAACGTACTGCATATACAGATCTACACTTTACTTGTCCCAAATGGATGTTGTGACTTTTTTTCTTTTTCTTTTTTTTCTTTTTTTTTTTTTTTTTTTTTTTTTCAGAACCATGGATTGAACTCAGGGCTTGCCAGGGAATAACTTATTCCACTGAGCTATCTCCCCGGCCCCTGTTGTGATTACTTTTATGCTTCTAAAAAAATTCCATATCATACTTAAAAGTTATTTACACACTTCATTATAATACTATATGTATATTTCATTTACCTATACAAGGGGAGTTTTATTACATGGTTTTGTGTTATTATTATCTTTTTGTTTCAACCTTTAGGCAAGTAGTGATAAATTCCCTCAGCTTTTATCTGGGAAAGACTTAATTTTTCCTTCATTCCTGAAGGACAGTTTGGCAGGTAAATTCCTTGTCGGCAGGCCTCTTTTTCCTGTATTTCTAATATAGCATTACACTCCATTCAACCTGTAAGATTTCTGCTGAGAACTACACTGAATCTGAGAGAAGCTCATTTGTTTGTAATGAGTTGCTTTTCTCTACACTTTCAGGATTCTCTGACATTTAAAGATTTCATGACATTTCATGGTGCAGGTTTACTTGAATATATCCCAGTTGCAGTTTTGTGAGCTCCCTGGATTTGCATGCTCACTTCTCTTTTCAGATTTGGGGAAATTTTAACTGTAATTTCTTCAATTATATTTATTTGCCCTTTCTCATTCTGCCTTCTGGAACTTCCAGAATGCATATGTTGTTTTGTTTGACAGTATCAACCATTTTTTCTTCATCTTTTTTCTTGTTCGCCCTCTTCCTCAGGAAATTCAAGTCTTATCTTCAGGCTCACTGACTCTTTTTCCTTCTGCTGAGTCAAGTTTGCAGTTCAGTCCCCACAGTGAATTTTATTGTACTATCCAGTTCTAGAACCTGTTAGTTTGTGTTCACTGTTCCTGTTCATTGACAGTATCCTTTAAGTTAGATTTTGTATTCCTAATTTTATCTACTTAACCACCTGAGCTCTATTTCAATTCACATACTACCTATATACAATGATAATACTTTTAACTTCTTGGGAATTTATGTATCACTACTTGAGGGGTTTGTTCTTGTAAATGTGCCGTGTTTCCCTATTTCTTTGGGTGTCTTTTTGCCTATTCTTTTTCTTTCCTTTCCTTTTTTATTTTAAAGAATACAAAACAGTGGTAGAAAAAATAGCATTAGAAATGATACAATATTTCAGTAACAAATTAATAGCAATTCAACAATGGTTGCTGTATTATATGATGTTATCTTCAACTTAGTTGTTCAGATTACCAGATATAAACATGCAAAATTTGTTTCAAGAAAAAACAAAACAATAAAGAAGTCATAAGAACTCAAAGAGAAAGAAAAAAATCATAGTAAAAGAAAAAATGTGTTAACTGCTTCTTTCAAAAGACCAGCAGAAATTAATAACACAATTCCCCAAACTATTCTACATATAATGCATATATATTTTCCCTACATTCATTTGTCCTTTTCTCGTCCCAGTTTTTCCTTCCCATTGAACAGTTTCACAGTATCTGTTATATTTTTTAGGTTTTTCATTACTCTTTTAGGTTCTCACACTAACATAATAATGCAATCGATGTTTGCAATGTGAATCTGATTTATTTCACTTCCAATATAGTCTCTAATTGCATTCATTTATCTACAAAAGCTTCCAATTTATCTTTTTTAAAATACCTGAATAATACACCATTGTGCAAAAATATCATAACACTTTATCCATTCCTCGGTTGATGAGCATTTGGGTTGTCTCTAAGATTTAGCTATGACAAATTGCGCTGTTATAAACAGGGGAGCACATATATCACTGTGGCATGATGATTTCAGTTCTTTTGGAAAAATACCAAGGAGGGCAATAGCTGGTTTGAATGGGACCTCTAATCCTAGGTTTTTAATAAATCTCCATGCTGATTTCCATGTTTGTACCAGCCTGCACTCCCATCAACAGCGAAGAAGGCATACTTTTTTCTCCCACAGTCTCCCCAGAATTTGTTATTGGTTGACTTCTTGATTCTAGCTGCTCTTTCTGGTGTAAGATGGTATCTCAACATTGTTTTCATTTGCATCTATACAATGACAAATGGTGCTGAACCTTTTTCTATATATTTATTTTCCATTTGTATCTCTTCATCTGTGAAGTGAATCTTCATCTCAGATGCCCATTTTTGGGTTGGGTCTTTGAATTTTGGAAGCCTGACTTTTAAAAATTCTTCATATGTTCTAGATAGGAATACTTTGTCTGAAGGACAGTCTGCTATAATTGCCTCCCACTTTATAGGTTTTCTTTTTACTCTGTTGGTGATTTCTTTTGATGTGTACAAACTTTTTAAAAAGATGAGATCCCAGTTCTTGAATCTTTTGATTTTTGTTCATGAACTCTTTACTTACCCCTATGTCCTTAAGGTTTCTACCTCCTTCTCTTCCAGATTTAGTGTTTCAGATTTAATATTTATATGTTTGATCCATTTTGGCTATAATTTTGTGCAAGGTAGTCATAGGTCTATTTTAAGCCTTCAGCATGTGAAAGTCAGTTTTTCTAGCACCATTTATTAGAGGCTATCTTTCTTCCCATGAACATGTTTGACCCCTTTAACAAAATAAGGTGACAGTTGTGCTTGTAGTTGTGTCTGCATCTTCTAATCTGTTCCATTGATCCTTGGATCTTTTCTTGCCAGTATAGTGCTGATTTTATCACAGTAGCTTTGTAGTATAATTTCAAGTCAGGATTGTAATGCCTCCTGCCTTTCCTTTGTTACCCAGAATTGCTTTTGTTATTCTATGTCTTTTCTTGTTCCAGATGAATTTTAAGATTATTTTTTCTAAATCTGCAAGGCATGCTAATGTATGTTAATTAGCATTGCATTGAGTCTATTTAACAATTTTGAGAGAATGGCTATTTTCACAATGTTTGTTCTTCCTCTCCAGAAACAAGGAATACCTTTTCATTTTCTGAAATCCTCCTCAATCTATTTTCTCAGAGTACTATGATTTTCATGTATAAATCTTTTACTTCCTTGTGAGATTGATTCCTAAGTATTTCATTTTGGGGGGTGTTGTGAAAGATGTAATTTCCCTAATTTGTCTCTCAGAGTATTCGTTGTGTATAGAAATGCTATTGATTTTTTAGTGTTGACTTTCTATCTTGCTATGTTAATGAATTTCTACAAGTCTCTTGGTTCTATGTACAATATGTCATCTTCCAATAATGATAATTTTGCTTCCTTTTCAATCATTATTTTATGTCTTTCTTTTGTCTAGTTACTCTAATGATCATAGCACTATATTGAACAAGAGTGGTGACAGACTTAATTTTGTCCATTAAATGTAATGTTGGCTGTTGATTTGTTGAGGAACACTTTAATCAAGTTGAGGTAAAGAACAATTAAATTTTCTGTAGGATTTTTTTTTTTATCATGAATGAGTTTTGGACTTTGTCAAAAGCTTTTTCTGCATCTATTGAGATAATCATATGATTTTTGTCTTTGGCTCTGTTGATGTGGTGTATTATCTTTATATTTTTGGGTATATTAAACCATCCTTTCAATCTTTGGATGAATCCACTTGGTCATGATGTATATAATCTTGGGGATTTCCTTCACTCTGTATGCTAATATTTCATTGAGGATTTTTGCACCTATGTTCACTAAGGAGATTGGTCTGTAGTTCTTTTTTGGTGTGTCCTTCTTCAGTTTTGGTATCAGAGTAACACTTGCCTCCCAGAATGAGTTTGGGAGAATTTCTCCCCTTTTAATTTCTTTCTCTTTTTTTTTTTTTTTTTTTTTTTTTTTTTTTTTTTTTTTTTTTTTTTTTTTTTTTTTTTTTTTTTTTTTTTTTTTTTTTTTTTTTTTTTTGTATTTTTAGGAAGGGTCTACATGGTGTTCAGGGTCTCTCTACTAGATTGGACTTGTAGTGATCTGTTTACAGCCTCCCAAGAGCTAGGGTTACAGGCGTTCACCACCATACCCAGTATCAATTGCCATCTCAGCACACCCTGGGGCAGGGTCAGCATGGCAGGCCCAGGGATGGAACTCCGGGTCCCTGTTCCCCTTCCAAGTTCATTGAAGAGTTTGAGAAGATTTCGCATTGGGTCCTCCCTAAATTTCTTGTAGAATTCAGCTGTGAACCCATCAGGACCTGTGTCTTTCTTTGTTGGAAGGCTTTTGATTTTCAATTTCATTGGCTGATATTAGGTTATTAAGAATTTATATTTCTTCTTGATTTAGCTTTGTTAGTTCATATATATCTAGGAATCTGGCCATTTCTTCTTTATTTTCCATTCTGAGTAAAGATTTTGGAAATAAGCAGTGATAATCTTCCGAATTTTTATAGTGTCTGCGGTGAGTTTACCTTTCATTCCTCATTGCATGTATTTGAATTTTTCCTTTTTCGAATTAGTTGGCTAGTTATTAACTTTATTCTTTCACAGAAATAACTCAACTGTAATTCTTTGTATTGTCTCATCTCCATTTCATTTATTTCTGCTATAATCTATAATTTCCTGCCTTCTTTGGGCTTTGGATTTGGCTTACTCCTCTTTTTCTAGGAATTTAGGGTGAAGAATAATGTTTATTTGGCCTTGTTCTGTTTTCCTGATATGAGAATTTATCTCTATAAATTTCTCTTAAGACATCTTTAATTGCATCCCATAGGTTGCAGTGAATTGTATCTGCATTTTCTTTTTTTCTGTATTTAGGACAGGGTCTATAGGCTTTTACTACAGAGATCGGACTTGTAGTGATTTTCCAGTTTTCAGCCTCCCAAGTGCTGGGATTACAGGCGCACACCACCATGCCCTATCTCCATTGCCGTCTCAGAGCACCCCGTGGGTGGGGCCAGCATGCAAGCCAGGGATTGAACCCCAGCCACCACTCCTTGCCTAAGCAGGTGCTTTAGTCTGCTGAGCTATCAGGCCAGCCCTTCATTAGATTTTCAAATATTGTTTAATTTCATCCATGACCTGTTTATTGTTCAGAAGGGTATTATTTAGTTTCCATGTTTTTATAGGGTTTTTGCCATTTCTTTGCATTGCCATTTCATTGCACTATGGTCAGATAACATGCATGGAATAATTTTCTTTGCATTTACTTACACATGTTCTATGTGCTAGCATATCATCTATTTTGGAGAATATCTCATATGCAGCTGTTGGGTGGAACTCTGTAAAGGTCCATCAAGTCCATTTCTTTTTTTTTTTTTTTTTTTTTTTTTTTTTGTATATTAGGACAGGGTTACAGGGTCTCACTGCATAGATCGGACTCATAGTGATCCTCCTGTTTACAGCCTCCCAAGCGCTGGGATTACAGGCTTGAGCCACCATATCCAGTCTCAATCACCATCTCAGTATGCCCCTGGGGCAGGGCCAGCACAGCAGGACAAGGGATCAAACTCCTGGCCCCTGGGCCATGTCTGCCTCAGCAGATTTAATCTGCTGAGCTATTTGGCTAGCCCTAAATCCACTTCTTCACAAGTTCTGTTTAGTTCTGCTATTTCTCTGTTTTGCACGGTTGATCTGTTTGTATCCAAAGTATGTTTAAGTCCTCTAATACAATTGTTATTGCTCACTAAATTTTTCATGTCTCTTAAAATTTATATAGTTGGGTAGTCCAACACTGGGTGTATATTTATTGATAATTATTTCTTCCTCTTGCAGTTTTCCCCTAACAAGTATGTAGTTACCTTGTCTCTCTTAATCATATTTGAACTTGACATTGTCAGCAACAAGCTACCCCTGCTTTATTCTAGTTTCCTTTCACATGGAGTATTGTTTTCCAACCTTTGCCATTCAGTCTGTTAATTTTTGAGTTAAATGTTTCTTGTATGTGGCTTATTGTTGGATTTTTTTTTTTAACCTACTTTGCTAGTTTGCTTGCTTTGATTGAACTATTTACGTTGACAGTTGTAACTGATATGTATGTATTGGCTTTTCTTTGCCATGGTGTTTCCTCATTTAGGATCCCTACTTTTCCCCTTAGCTTGTTTGCTGTGCTTGGTTGTTCTGTTGTTAAGTTGTATTTATCTTTGACTCTTTCTAAAAGTATGTCAATACTCTTTGTAGGGTTGGTTTGGTTGTCCTGAATTTCTTCAGTTGTTCTTTGACATGACATATCTAAATTCTTCAATAGATTTGATAGTTTTGCAGGATACATCAATCTGGGTTGAAAGTTGTTCTTTCAGGACCTCAAATATCTCTAAGCTCTTCTTCATGTTATCATGTGTTGAAAACTCTGCCATGATTCTGATGGACTTTCCATTATAGGTGATGTTTCTTCTAAGTTTTTAATGTTCATTTGCTCAATTTCTGGGATCTTGATTATTGTCTGGGTGCTTATTTATTTTGATTATGGCTAGGTGGAGTTATAGATGCTTCAGTTTTCTGTATATTAGGTCCTTTTCCCATGCTTGGGAAGTTTTCTACTATTTCTGAACACTCTTATCTTTTGTGTTCTCTCCAGCTGTTTCATTGGTATTAGTTTTATACCATTTTTCTTTACATCACCCTGCAGCTATTGTTATTTCCTGGTTTCTTGTTATTTTTAGAGGTTTCCTTTCATTAGCTGCAATACTATCTTCAAGGTCTGAAATTCTAAGTTTTGTTTCATCCGAGTAGTTTTGCCAGCTTTCAATAGAATTAACGTCCTGGGTATCTATTTGAATGTTTCATGCATTCTAATCCTTTCTTGTATTATTCAATGTTTCCATCATTTTCCTATGCCCTTCTATTTTTTAATTGGTATTTTCCTTAGTTTATCAAACAATTCTCTCACGGTTGTCATTTCTTTTCTTACCTGAGAGATTACTTCATTTGTACCCTGATTGAGTTCTTTACTTCTGTTGCTATCATCTCAAAAATTTCAGGTGTATAACTCCCAAGTTATTCTATGATCCTGTCTCCTATACTTGTTTTGTGTAGGTTTGAAGTATGAGATTGCCTTTTGTGCCTTCCTTTTGTCATTTTTTGCAGTGATGATAGATAGGCAGGGTGCAGGTCAGCTTCTCTGGAGAGTGGGAGGTCAGGGTAGGCTTTTGCTATTCAACATGGTTTCTACCTCATTAAGGAGAGGGAGGCAAGCCTCAGTTCAGGAAGGATCTGATGATGATGATAAGTACAGGCTGAAGCTGTGTAAGGCTGTCTTGATTGTAAATTGGCTAAATAGTAGTGCTCCACAAGTAGTAGTCATGACTCCCCAGTGGTCTTAGGGTGAGGAGGGGCTGCTGGACTCAGCAAGCTCCAGCAGGAAGTCTGGAAGGATGGGAGCTAGCCCACCAAGTCTTTCCAGCAGTCTTCCTCATCTTTTGTTAGTTTAGGTTTCAGCATGCTTCGATTAGCCACCCTTCAAACCTTTGTGACCTGGTTCAAGATCTCTGCAACCTTCTCTGGGTAGGCTTTTCTGGAAGTGTGCAGATACATAGGATCCTCAACTTACAATAGGTTGGGTCCCTAATGCACCCAACAGAAGCTGAAAGTGTCATCAATGAAAAATAAATTTAATATACCTATTCTACCAAACATTACAGCTTAATACAGCAGACTGTTGCTTACCCTCAATGATTATGCAGCTAGAGCCAGCACATACAGCTGCTGCCCATTATGAGAGTAATGCATGCTGCATTACCCAGAAAAATAAAAACTCCAAATGTTAAGTGTGGTTTCTACTTACTGTGTAATTATTTTCTACCACCATAGTCAAAAAGTTAGAAACTGAATTATCACAAGTCAGAGATTACAACCTATTTGAAAGGGGTCTGCCAGATCCTACTTAGGGACTCATGCAAGTCTCTGACCTTGCAGCCTCTCTGGCACTATACTAATCCAGCTCCTCTGCATGTTGCTGGTATTTTCAGAGACCCCCCAGTTCCTGTCACTATTTGGATTTAGGGAAGACAGCAAATTGTAGGGCAGCCCTTCTCCAAGTCAGAGCTCTGACTATGTATATCCTGTCCCCTTCCAGTAAGTGCAAGTGGTATATTTCTTCCTGGTCACACTGCATGAGCTGAAAGGGGGTGGGGGGGGCTGGTATCCATAACTTTCCTACTGGGCCTTAGTGTGGTCAGCTTCGTATTTTGGATTTCTCAGAAGTTCTGGATTATCTCTCACAAGGCATCTGGTCTGGATGCTGATGTTAACTCTTATGCTTTGGAAGAGGGAGGGTTCAAGGTTTTCTGTTCCACCATCTTGCTGACATCATCCCAAGTCTTGGTTCTTTTAACCCTCCTAAAATGAGCACAACTGCAAATCCTATAAAAAGCCTGGCTCCTCATGATGTGTGTGTTCCACAATTTTGTCTACAAACACGTTTGTAGTTGTCTTTTACACTTCATTCAAAGCAAAACATAAGGGCCTTTGAGGACAGGTAAGGTATTCCATGAGATGGTGCAAAAATTCAAATGGCAGAGCAGGCCCTGAAGCAAAGAGGTAGGTTCCCAAAATGCAAGGGGCCTCTTTCCTGAGCATGGATGCCATTAGGCTGCTTTCTCCACACACCTAGAACATGTCATTTCAACACCTTAATACTGAAGACCATTTCTACTTTCAGAACTTTGATCACTATATAGGACGACCCTCATTAAATAATTATCTTTGAATTCCTACTGCAGGAAAAGCTTCATAAATAGAATGACGTGAATTACTTGTATTTGTCCTTCTTTGTAGACCACTGAAAAGGACAGGTTTCAATTTTACTTTAGGTTTTAATATACATGTAAAATGTTTTAAAATAGAATACACAATTAAAATTATCAACACACTGACTTGAACAACCAATTACAGCTTATTTTCTTCATAGCAAACTTTGCTTCAAAAATTAAGATACTCTGACTTTCATTCCAAGGTCAAATTAAAGTTTGCGCAATGTATCAATTAGTATTTTCAACCAAATAAAAGTTAACTTATTTGGCAACTTCTTGAAGCAGAATAACATTTTATAGAGTACTGGGAGTAATTTTTAATAGTTTTACCTGCAAATTTATATGCAAGTATCACTTGGATGACATCAGGAGATACAGTGACCCACAATAAAGATTGTTTTTATACATTATTGAAATACTCTGTATCTCATTCACCACCTATACTAATGACAGAGGTGGACTGTGAGTAGAAATTCATGCTTCCCTAAAGTCAGCACCAGCCCATCCACCCCCTACCACCAGACACTCAATTTATAAATGCTTAAGACATCTTTGTACCCTAAAATGTAAATTAGGCACCTGAATGACAGTGGTATAGCCTCAACCTGTATATACATCTGTACTTCATAAAGGCCCTTCCTTTGAAAATGACAAACCACCCCAAACAGAAACAACAAATGTGGTCTTTTATTCCCGAAATCAAATTCCAAAGAGGCAGACTGTTCTGAATGATAGGGAAGTTTGCATTTTCCAAGCCACAGTAAAAGCATTGTCTCCAACAGTCACTATTTTGCTAGGTGAAGTTACATTTCAAGTTCAAATGAGGGTCTAGAAGACGATAATCTTTTTTTTCCATTTGAAATGTTTTGAATTGTAAAAATCACAATTTACTGAATAATGGAACTCAGTAAGTCTGAAAATCATATCCTTTTATTATCCTTTAACAAATGCCATTACTTACAATGTTAGGTACTCAATGAATAAGAAAAATAAATTTGAATAAAAGCACTACTCTACTTTCTTGACTATACTTCCTTGGCAGTTTTGCCAAATCAGACCTTTTTGGAAATATTATGCCACAAATGTAAAAATTTATTTAATGGCTTTTTCTCAGTAATGATTGTTATCAAAAAATTTGCATATTTACATCAACTGAAGTTGCATAGGAAAACATACTGATTTCAAGCTGAACTTGCAATTTTCTATAGCCAAAACATCTAGCGCTTTAATATGTGTGTTTTATAGTGTCTCCCAGAAATCTTTTTTCTTTTTTATGACAGGGTCTCACTTTGTAGCATATGCTGGCCTTGAACTCATTACATATCCCAGGCTAGTGATCTTCCTGCCTCAGTCTCCTTGACTGCTAAGATTGAAGGCATGTACCACCACACTGGGCTTAGGAATCTTTTGAATCTCACATTTAATTCAACTTATGAACCATTTTGAGGTAACTTTTTACATAGTACAAATATACACCAGGATTTTTTTCCCCGTGTTTATAGCCACTTACTTTTCTAACAAAATTTCTTCAGAAGTCTATCCTTTCAGCGCTAGCCAAATAGCTCAGTGGATTAAAGCACCCGCAAGCAGGCACAGGGGCTGGGGTTCAATCCCCAGGCCTGCAGTGCCAGCCTGGCTCCCAGGGCACGGTGAGATGTCAATTGAGACTGGGCGTGGAGGCACGCACCTGTAATCCCAGCTCTTGGGAAGCTGTAAACAGGTTGATCACCATGAGTCCTATCTAATACTGAGACCCTGAACACCCTGTAGACTGTTCCCTAAAATATAAAAAAATAAAAAGTTTATCCCTTCTCCATGAATTGCCTTCACATGTTTGCTAAAACTAAAGTTGATAATACACCTGTATGATACTAGAGGAGTGGGTTGTATTGTTCTACATCAGTTTGTGCTCTTTTGTGGCCTTCAGTGAAGTTTCAGCTTGGGAGGTTGAAAACAGGAGGATCACTACAAGTCCAATCTATGTAGTGAGATCCTGTAGACCCTGTACTAAATACATTTAAAAAAGGACCTTCCAACTCATGATCATGTTTTGCTATAATTATCTTTGAAACAGCAATTAAAATTTGTTGATCTTGTGCTCGCACACTACCTTTTCTCCATTCCTTTCCATCATTGCCAGTTTCCATCTGCTATCATGTTACGCCTAAGACATTAACATTTCCTGCAGTTCATTCCACTGGTGATGAACTTTTCCAGCTTTCTGAGGTCTGAAAACTTACATTTTTGTTTCTGTAATACATTTTCACTAGATACAAATTCTAAACGGATTTTCGCTTCAGTACTTTAAACATACTGATACAGATCCCAAGTACCAACAATTAACAAATAGAATCATAGCAAACTAAAAGGTTTTTGCACAGCAAAGTAAACCACTAACAGAATAAAAAGACAACTTACAGAAAAGTAAAATAAATTTGCAGTTTTTCCTCAAGAGGACTAATATCTAGACTGAAAAACTCCAAGAAATTAGACACATCAAAATAAAAGGCCCAATTAAAGTATGGGTAAGTAAAAACACTTCACAGAAATACAAAATGGCCAAAACATGGGAAAATGTTCAATAGCGCTGACCTTTAGATAAATGCAAATTATAACAAGATTCTATCTTACTCCAGAAAGCTACATGGCAATCATCAAGAGACCAAGTAGTAAGTAACAAATCCTGGCAAGACCATGAGAGAAAAAGGGACCCTTCCATTTTGCTGGTAGGACATAAACTATTAAAACCATCATGGAAATCAAGTCTTCAAAATAGAGACTACAGCAGGGTACCCATGGTACACACCTATAATGCTAGGCACTCAGGAGGCTGAGGAGTTTGAGGTCAGCCTAGGCTATACAGTTAAGTTCAAGGCCAGGCCAGCCTGCTGAACTACATGGTGAGATCGCCTCAAAATAAATAAGTGAATAAATAAACAAAGGTAAAAAAAAAAAAAAAAATAGCAACTAGAAATTCCACCTGATCCAGCTATGCTCTTCAAGGTATCTTCCCAAGAGTTAAAGACACCATATTAGAGACACATACATATGCAGACAGCAGCATGATTCATAAAAGCTACATCTTGGAAGCAGCCTATGTATCTATCAGTGACAAATAGATAAAGAAAATGTGGTATTAACACACAATGAAACACTATTCTTGCCATAAAGATAAGCTTCAACCATTTTTAGGAAAATGGATGTATCTTGAGACCACAAGCTTAAATACTGTATGTTTCTCATATGAGACACTCAAAATACAAATAAAGTGCAAAATAAAACACAACAAATAGGGGGCTCTTTCTCCAATGAAAAAAGGATTGAGTTCAGGGATGGGGAGAAAGAATGAAAGAAAAATTAAGATGTGCTACACACCTGTACTAACCCCACAGTGCTCTTATCTTTGCCTTCTGTGCCTTCTCTTCAGCCTGTTTGAGGAATTTTTCTCTTGCTGCTGGTTTTAAATACTCCGAGGTTATCTTATTTCCTGCGTTGAATTCCTTGGGTCTCATTTCTTTCCCTCTCTCAAGGCCTACTGCCTAAGGTCCAAAATCTTACAACTCTTTCTCAATTTGCTTGTCCTATTATTGTCATTTTGTCTTTAATTTACTGTGAGAAGGTAAGTCTAGTCCCTATTATTCTATTTTGGCAGGCAAAGTTCTGTTTTAGCTCTCTTATTTATTAAACATAAAATTTCTATATTTTATACTTAAGCTTTTAAATCCATGACAAGTCTTTCATCTATATACATAAATTTCTAAAATTAATGTGTATTCCACTTCTGTTAATAAACATTATATGTATGTATAGAAAAAGGCAAGAGGCAAATAATAGATTTAAATGTAGCAGGCAGGCAAAACACACTAATGCTGCATTACATCTTCCAAACCTGTTTGACCAGTGATATATAAGGAAAGTTGGTACAAGTCATAAAGCTCTGATAGCTGGTAGGAAAAGGTCACTTTAACACCTGCATATGTTTAAATACAAATGTATTCTTTAAAAGTCAGTTTTTTATTTTGAGAAAAAAAATTAGTGTATTCACTTACTAATACTTATGATTAATACTTTCCATTACTTTGGAAAAATAAAATCAGTGTGTTAAACTAGGGTTGTCTGTGTTCTTTTGTTATTTTATTTTTTGTTTTGTTTTTAAGTTCTGATAAAAATTTTTCAACCCAGAACCCAAAATAGGGCAGCAGAGCTATACAAACAATACAGATTTAAGTCTTTAGGCAAAAGGCAGCAATAACATGACCAAGTGAGTAGATCTCCCAGTTCTATGACACTCCAATAGTATAGCTCATAGCAGGTAGCTGCCTATGTCCACATATTGCCAAAGCAGAAGAAATTCTTCTTACAATGAACCTTTATAAATAATTGTATGGTAAAGCCAATAATTTAAAACTATTCACAACATAAGGAATTATAGAAAGTTTATGCTACAAACCACAGAACAAAATAATCCAGACTTTTCACCTGGGGGAAAAAAGTACCAATAATACTATAGTATATGAAATTTTCAGATTGTAAGCTGAACCATGGTGAATAACTTTGTAGTATAAATTTACATGTTACTAATCTATAAATGACCAGCAGATATCTTAGCTCTCACAAAGTTAGCTAACAAATACCGAGTGGAGAGCTAGCAAAAGTACAGTAGCACAAATAAGATTTGTACATTCAAGATTTCAAAAATTATTACATATATACGTAACAGTCACACTTTATGTCGTTAGTTAATAAGATAATTACTAGCCAACTCTGTTTTAGTCATCAATGGCTTAAAAAAACAAATTTCATTTTAAAATTTCTTTCTGCATAAAAATAGAAAGTATATCAAAGCTTTGAAATCTCAACTACAGCCCACAATGGGTAAGGTAATTTGTCAATCAAAGATATATCAGTAAAAAAGATAAAAAACAAACAACCAATTTTTATGCAGTTTCCTTTTCTCATGAAAAAGAGCACTTGGTATACTATTATTAAAGCTTTCAGAAAATAAAGATCCTGTGGATTTTAAGGCAGATAGTATGTTGTAGTATTTAATACAAAAATATACATATTTCTGACAGAGAAGATGAAATGATGGTTGGTACAACACCCTGCAACCTGAAAAAAACATCATTTCCCCCAATGCTATGAACCCAATACTGATTTTTATGTAGTTCTGTGTTGCCAGAAATGTAACAAATTATTAAACGTTAAAAGTATTCATGGAAATTTCAAAAGTGGGTCCGTAGTCTTTTGTTTTCCTCTCGCAGTCTTTCTATTTCGGCCACTAAACCTTCATTCACAGAGAATCTTTGCAACAAAGAGTGCATTTCATTCTAGAAAAAAAGACAAGTTTTAAAATGATTGGTATTTCATAATCACTTTGCAAGCTACACTTTGTATGTGTTCAGCTATCATTTCTCTCATGCTCAATTAGCTAGCTGACTGATACTTCTTGTATTCAACCACAAATATCACTGGTAACATTCAGAGGATTTATATTCATAGATTTGGGGGGCTTTCCATTTACTGAAGAGAAAAAAGCTGTAAAAAGAAAAAAATAGCCTTAAGTACTACAAGTTAAAAAGCCAAGGTGGCCAGTTAAAATGTTCTACTTAAGTTTCTGAAATTTCCTATTTATCTTTGCAATCAAAATAAAAATACAGTGTCCTACAATGCAGTGTTTTTATATCCACAGAGCCCTATGCTCACTTAAAAGCCCATCTGCTTTACGTACCATCTGCATGTGAAACTGTTTAATCATCTCCACTTGCAAATTCACAATGTCCCGGTGGCATGCTTCTCTAGGGAAAAAGGAGAAACACTCGTCAGAAGGCTAACACTTCAACCAATCCCAGGTCATTCAAGAAACATTTCTTTTTATTATTTTAATTATCAGACCTTAATAATTATCATAAATATAAAAATACCAATGCACCTAACACTTATTTACTATGAGTCAGACACTTTCTTATACTTCCAATATCAAAACTCAATCCTTTTCCATTTTGCCAAATACGCCACTGAGCCAGTTATAACTCGTCCAAAGCCACCAAACCAACAAATGTGAAAAGCACGAAACCCACCCCGCATACCTGTAGCACTCCTATTGCACAGTATTCCTTTGAATAGACATAATCATGAAAGAAAGACACAGAATAGACAAAATTCATTAATTACAAACATCTAATTATCAATGTTTTAGCTACTAAAACAATAATTCTAGTAGAAATGTGGTTGGGTATAGCATGATTTATTCAATAAAGTGCAATTAATTCACGCCTCCAAAAGAACCCATGAGAATTAGAAACACTGGTCAACCATCATACAATTTAAAAGGTAGAACTTTTATCAAGTCAGAGAAACTCATACCCTAACTGATAGCATCACTTAAATGTTAGACATCCAAAGAAGCCACTCTTTCCCTAATTTTCAGCAAACAAATGCTCTCCTTAAAAACTGTAGTTGTACACTAGTATTTAATATTCTCACTGTGCTTGTTTTGGGGCATTACAAAAGGATACAAAACACTATGCAGTTCGAGTAGATTACTTCAGAGAGACACTTTCAGCTTCGTAGTCTCACTGGTTTATCCTGGTATACCCATTTTTCTGTCAATTGATTCTTGAATTATTTTCTAGTTTTTATTAGCATGTTGTTATAAACAATAAGTACATAACTTTCAATTAACAAAAATATCAAAAGATATATCCAGTCATAAACCTAGGTGTACACTTGATTGGTTTTATAAAATGTGCAGTGTTTTCCCAAGTGGTAGTATTAATAGATACATTGATCATGAATATAATAGTTCTTGCTGCATATCCTCACCAAGACCTGGTATTACCAGACTTGTTAGTTTTCCTGCTTAGCAGGTATAAAATGGTATCTCACTAAATCTTCTGAACAGTTTTCCTCATGCGCATCTATCATTTCTCTTTTATGAAATGTTTTTTCAAATACTTTTTGTATTCACTGATAAGAACTTTCTACATAATCTGATTTTGTGCTAGTGATACCAGTACTACAGATGTTTTCTTGTTTTTTGGTTTTTTTTTTCAGAACTGGGGACTGAACTCAGGCCTTGGTGCTTATTCTACTGAGTCATTTCCCCAGCAGATGCCTGGTGAAGAGCATTCTTACCAATAACACTCAAATTACCAACCTAACACTCCAGGCAAATTTCCTAATCTACTTCTATGGGTAGTTCCCTTCTTTATCATTAATCATTTTTCTATTCTGAAATTGTAAACTCTTATCCCACCTAAAACTTTATCATTACATTTAAACTTTTTAAAATGTGGAACTTAGTTTTTGAACAGTATCACACAGGGATCTACATTCATTTTTGAACAAAGAATCACATACCATGATTGACTGATTATTCCGTATTCTGCACACAGATCTACAATGCTATCTCTGTCATTCATCAAGTTTCTTTCTAGATTATTTGAGGCCTTTGGCTAATCTGACCACTCAGTGCCAAAGAAATACTATACTAATCTTACTTTAAAATTAAGCTTATCCATCTATAAAGTAAGTCCTCCTTCAACCTTATTTTTCTCAAGAGTCTTGTCATTCTTGGATCTCTTCCTTCTATAGATATTTTGAATCATTTTAGCATCATCTTCCACATAACCCAATTGGTATTCTGACTGGACTGTAAACGAACTAATATTTTCACAGTATCTTTACATTTATATGTGTTCATACTTTACAATACACTAAAAAATTTTTTTTACAAAGTTCTTCATTTTTGGTTGATTTATTCACAAGTACCTTACTTTTTTTTTTTTAAAAAAAAAGCACTTCTAAAAATTCCTTCTTAGGCTGTTGTAATACAAGCTGTATTCAAAATAGACACTACCAGTGGGGGCAGGGCAGGGAGATGGCTCAGTGGAATGAGCGCTTCCCTGGCAAGTGCAAGGGCCTAAGTTCAATCCCCGGTTCCACCAAAAAAAAAAATCAGAGGCACTACCTGTGGGGCTGACTGCCTGCCTAGCATGCGTGAGGCTTTGGGTTCTACCGCAGCAACAATCAATCCATCAATGCAGGCATCAGAGAACCATCACTAGGTCTGGAAGGGCCATGGTCTTGCAGAAGAAGAATCTATACAGGACACATCTTTACTTACCCCTTCCCTTCTGCAGTATGTCCTGATTCCATAATACAGAAAACAAGGCAGCACTAGCTTAGAGCTAGATCTAAATATTTATAGACTTTGAAAGGCCAACTGAAGATTTTCATTATTGCTAATAATCTGCCTCATTGAGGACTTATATAAAAAATTAGGGACAAGTAGAGCAGCAGGGCTGACAGGCTCCATGTTCCACAGCACAGATGCAAAGAGCCTATGGGGTCAGGCAGGGAAGAACTGAGAACATGGCAGCTGTTTCCACAGATGAGGAAGGTCAGCTCAGAGTGAGTCTCCCACTGTCCCCTTTAGGTCCACGGTGACAGCACTGCTGTTTACAACCTATGAGACTGAGGCAACAGATCCTGAATCAAGGCATAGAAAGTCAGGAGGAGGTTAGAGTGCGAAAGACTCAACCTCTAGCAACCTAAAATGCCAGCAGCTAGGCTGCAACATATAGAGATCTCAGTCACCCAAGCACTCAGGTCTCTAGCTTGCCCAAAGGAAAGGCCCCAAGCCCACTGCGCTCATAGCCTGTGAGGCCAATGGTGCCCAGACACCAAAGGCTCACTGAACAGGCATATATAACCCACAGTGCCCCTGACATTCAGGATGCTGATGACCCTCCACAACCTAAGTCCTTCTACGTGCCTGTCATCATCCCTTGCCACAGCACCTCCTCTTGAACTATTCCTAGAATCACCATCACATCTATACATGCTGTTCCCACACACTGCTATAAAAAAGAAAATCTCCAGTCACACTTTTCTAGATCTGACACAGAAAACTGCTTCCTTTCTGTATTTCCAACATCATTTTGTTCATAATATTGTCAGCTTACCCAGATGTTCTGCTACTATATCATAAATATTTATGTATTCCCCAAAAAACTTACATTCTTTAAAACTGTGAACAGTATTTAAAAATAACAGAACCAGCGAAAAAGGATTCAGGCCAACCACTCAACACATGTGCAATCACAAAAATAAATCCCAATAAAAATACTAGCACAGTTAACTGGGTAAGTTTAAGAGATAACTATGGAATAAATATCTTAGCAAAGTGATGGCCACTTAATGGAAAGAGATTACAGAAGAACTGAGACTGTCAAATTGTAGACAGTATCACAAATAGGTAACTCCAGCACAGAGCACATAACTGCCCCAACCTGAGGGAGAGAGGAGATGCACAGAAAGGGTCAGTGCATTCTGCTTAGTGTAACCACGCATTCTATGCTGGCTGTTCTTATAATAAGCAAAATTTCTCTACTAGCCTGCTAGCACTGCCCTATTTGCCAGTCTCAGATGAACTATTTCCTATTATAAGAATACATAGCAGGGAATACTGTACCTGTCCTAAAAAACTACACAGGCCGGTGGGTAGATACTTATTTCTGTATATTAGTATCTTGCATACAAACTACTATATAATAAAAATACTAACATGATGCTTTCTTTCCCTTCATTTTCTTCTAATATTACAATTGTATCTAATAAACATTAAAAATAAATTACACATATTCAATAATCTTGTTCATGATATTCTGAGTAGCTATAGGTTAGAAAGGTTAAAAAAAAAACACACTAAAATAATTTCCAAAATATTAAAATAATAAGTAAAAAGAAGCAGCATTCTAGAACACATTCTCCTCTAGTTCAGCATTCAAAGGACAAGAAAGACAAGGTGAGACGATGCACATGTGGTGCATACCTACGATGTCAGCACACAGGTAGCTGAGGCAGCAAGCTCACCTCACCTAGTCCACTTCATGGACAACCTGCAGTACAATAGTAAGTTCAAGGCCAGTCTGAATTACACTATGAACCCCCGTCTCAAAAAGCCAAAAAAAAAAGCTAAGATTAAGAAAGATTCTTTCAGGGGCCAGGGAAATGGCTCAGTGGAATAAGCGCTTCCCTGGCAAGTGAAGGGGCCGGAATTCAATCCCCAGTTCCGAGAAAAAAAAGAAAAAAGAAAAAAAGATTCTTTCAGGTTAAGTGTTACTATATTCTGATGTATATTCTGAATATATTTATGATTAGTTTTAAAAATACCCTTCCGTACATTGCACACACAGCATACTTACAAGGTGACCAACTGTTCCGGGTAAACATGTCTTTTTCTAGCTAATAGTCCTGTTTTCTATGGTTTTAGGGTTACTAGAACCTAGAAAGCAGTAGGGTCTACCAGCATTACTTACAGTTACCTTCACCTAATAAAATAACAAAACCTCAAGGTCTAGACAGAAAGAGTAATTTCTCAATCACTACCTAAAGTCATCCAGGGTCTCCTGTATCATGCTCTGAATAAAGCGGATTTGAACAGCTGTCAATGGTGCATTTGGTCGACTGTTTCCAATAGTATCAACAATTTTTTCTGATAGGGAACTGGCTACTCCAGTGGTCACAGAAGATGCTATCTTCGAATCTAAAATAAAGAATGGAGAATTATTAATAGTCCACTTCGACATTAAACATTTCTAAGTAAGATTTGGCATGAGAACACCTGAAAAACTGGCAAAGAGCAGGGTTCCTGTGACACTGAGAAGAATTCACTGTCTAGAATACAAACTTCAGAATTTTATTAAGATATTATTTCTAATGGTCATCTATCTATATATATATAAACTGTCAAGTTTCTAATGTAGTAACATATGACAGAGGTATTAATCTTAAAGAACCATTTCCTTTTATAAAAGATGAATGTGACAAGCTATACCACCAACCAGATAAACTAAGACTATTAAAAACAAACAGAAGGAACACAGGAGTAAAGTAGTGCTTACAGGCAAAGCCCTAGAGTCTCTACTAATGTGATACATCTATAGAATGTATCACATTAGTTACCTCAAAGTTAAATATAGACACCCATGTAAGAGTTGCTTCTTTATGAAGTTTTTTTGTATAGATAACTCTTAAACCTAAAAGGCCTTTAAATGTCATCAAGTTTTTATGGACTGTGGCATAAATTCTAAAAGTGACTTTAACATGAAGGAAAAAATAATTTATAATCTCAAGTGGTTAATCATTCCTTTTCAAAAAACCCTACAATTTAACTCTATCTATGCCATATTAAATCAAAACCTTATATGCCAGACTGAAAATGAAATTCACACCAAAGAGGAAAAAATTAATGTAGCTGGATTTAACTATCATACACATCTCACTGCCTTCCAGTGAGAAAGTCTCACCACAGAAATGTACATAAACTTTAAACTCCTTCAACTCTTTCTTTAGTCTATAATCATACTTCCTTTTCCAAGTTAAACAACAGAAGGTTATTCAGCCTAGTCAGAACCTTCAAGAACTTACTCAGAGTTGAGGATCTATTCACCGGGGGTTCATGTACCAACTGGGCTTCAAATTCTTTCTCTGGCTTTTCAAATTTCTCGAGATTTCTTGCTTGGTTAGAGGATGGAGAGGTATTCAGATTTCCAGTTTCAGCACCAGAGGAGATCAACTTTGCAAACTTCACATTTAAAGTAAACAATTACTTAATTTGTAATTTGCTTTAGCCATATTACTTTTAAAATGTTATGTACTTTCCATTTTGTTTTTCCCCCAGTAGATAGGACCAAAGAAATGAATCGGAAAATACTTCAAAGAAGTAAAAGATATTAGGACTGCAGCAAAATAAGACTACTAATCAAAAACAGCCAAAACAATAACATGAGGAGGAAAAGCTAATTTTCTAAGCATCTGCTGTTGAATATAATTTAAAATGCAAATCACTGGCAAAAAAGAAATAATAAAAAAAGAAAATCCCCAAGCTCTCATGTGGTAAACTAGACAGAAATATTTGAAAAATAAATCAAAAGACATTTTTACACTTCCTGCATAAGTTTTTCAGTATTACTCTAAAAAAATAAACATGGAAAGACACATTATACACCTAACAGATGTGCTCTTCCTAAAGTATCTGATCATTCTGAGCCCCTACATAAGACATTAAGTTCTATATTGACTACTATAATTTTAGCAGAGGATATTAATGATGAATTCCATTCAGCATCATCAAATCTACACTGTCTCAGAGTAAATGACTTAATTACCAACTTGATGCTTAATGATGCAAAAAATATATATTTTAAAAGAATTGTTATAAAATGTTCTTACAAAGAGAGATCATTTTAGAAAAAAATAATCTTAAGCTTACAATTGCTAAAATACTCAATATACCCAAAGACAGATTTTGAAAGTATTCTTATTTATTAAAATGTCACAGCACAGGCGCTGGGGAGATAGTTCAGTAGAATAGGCACCTGCCTGGCAATCCCCAGTACCACAAAAAAAAAAAAAAAAAAAAA
>PVKA01036658.1:0-21612 GCA_004027165.1 Ctenomys sociabilis
TACTTGTAAGTGAAATTTTTTTTCAGTTGTTACACTTTTGAAACTAGAATTTCTATTTTGGTATTTATTTTTATAGCTTGAAGCTATTTTTGCAATTGCACTCTTTAGCAAAATATTATACTCATATTTTCTTTTAGTTATTTGTAAATAATTTGAAAACAAATGATTTCCCATCTTTTGTTTGGTAAGTAGAACTATGAACTTCCTCTGGCAAAGATTCCAACTGGCTTCTTTGTCTTTGATATGGTCATTATCTTCCTTCCTGTCTCATAATTTTTAAAAGTTTATTTAAAATGATATAATGTTTTTGTATATTAGATTCCCCAGACCTTCTAAGTTCCCTGTTGTTATTGTTTATTATTGTTGTACATTTATTATTTGGTTATTAGCTTTTCTTAACTAGTTGTACAAAATTGGTATTGTTTGTTGTGTGTAGACACTGGTTTTTTTTGGTTCAGTGATAAACTCACAGTTGTAAACATATCCTTAAATGCCCACAACATATAAATATTCCCGTCTTTGTCTAAGAACTCTGTGTAAATCTTAGAATGTTTTCAATTCCTCCCAAACTTCCTACGACTGCCTTAGCCTTCACTTCTTCCTGCCTTTAGCTTTGCAGATGGCCACAAGAAGAGTTCATGACACTATAAGCTCTTCAGGATATACATGGTCATCTTACTTTTATTATTGTTGAGGTAAAATACCTGACATGGTGTTGCAGGGAAGACAGTAAGCAGCAGCCTTTTTCTCCTCCTCCTCCTCCTCCTCCTCCTCCTCCTCCTCCTCCTCCTTCTAGTAAAACTGGGGATTCAACTCAGGCCCCATGCACTTTCCAGGAAAGCTCTTATTCTACTGAGCCATCTCCCTGGCCAAAGTAGCAAGCTTGTGAAGCAGCAATAGCCAGCTTCTTACTTTTATCCCTTTTAGGCTGCCCACATTGTGTATGGTACCTTCTATATACACAATATGGAAACTTTTCCATTATCCATAGCTAGAACTATGCTAAACCAATCAGTGGATTGGTTTAATAATCATCTACCCTCAATCCCAATCCCAGTTTCACACTCCCTACATCCAGTCACTGCTAAAACTCACACATGTGAGTTTTGAGGAGAACATATAGATATAAACCATAACAACAGTCATGGAAATGTGCATAGGCATACAACCCATAACTTTCTATACTTATAAGGACTTGGTAGAGTTATTCACAGTCCTGTATGGATACCTTACTTTCAAGGCACTTTTTCTTTTAAGTGTTTTTTTTTTTTTTGTGGGGGGGTAATGTTAAGGTTTATTGTGTGTCACAACTTCTATTAATTACTCTGTACGTAAGGAGAAATGCTGTTTGTATTGGTCAATATTGGAATCAAGTTAAAATGCTGTTTGTATTGGTCAATATTGGACTTTCCATGAAACCTTCAGACAGGATGTAAAACAGACATCTCTGAAGTATTTTCTAGCAGCTCTGCCTCTTTTATTGGCTTTTAGGATGCTTGTTTTCATTATGATTTTGTTCTTTTTGCTTTTGTCAGACTGCATAGCTGGAGTGATGAGGACAGGGCAAGGTAAAATGCCACAAAGGCATCTCTTTTTTTTGGACATTATTCAAAAAATTTCTCTTTTAATTAACACTCTTTAGATTGGTGCAAAGTTTTGGTTCCTTTACAGGCTTCTAAGAAGGTTGATTCTGACAACTTCTGCCAGAGTTATTCATTAATTCTCAGGGAGAATCTAAAATTTTATTGATTTGTCATTTTCTTGAGTTGTTAGACAACTCTAATTTTTTTAAAAAGGTCTCTGATTCACCCAACTCAGAGATGATTAAGAAAATTTACTTATACATGGTAGCACAGTCATATTAATTAAATCTACAGATGTTTTATGGTGCACTTTGTACCCTAACAGTTAATGTTTCAGTCTGTATTTCCAAAGTTCTTCAAACAATTTGTTTAGGTTAAAAAGTAGACAGTAACTTTAGATCCAGATAATTTATATTTGATTATCGTGTATTTCATCATGCAGTGAAGGAAAGAGAAAAAAAGAAGTCCAAAGTTGTATTTTGAATTATAAGAGCCATTTAAAAAGAAAAGAATGACAAAAAGTCCAACAGAAAAAAAACCTTAAGATCATAAATTGCTAATATATTATTTGGAGTATCAAGAAAAGTTTGCACTATAGTATGAGTAATATTAGAGAATAAGATTTTGAGATTTTATATGTCTGTGGCCATACACTTGTCTATTTTCTTAATAATCAAAATTTAAATATTATCATTTCAAAAATTTGACAGGATGGTCCTTGCAAACATAGTAATAACATAGTGCTTGTATTCACTTAACACTTGAAAGATCCCAGTAAAAATTTGTGTTGTTTTAGATGAATAATAAGCTGAAGGTCACTATGTATAGCTAATTTGAATAAACATATGCATCAAATAACCAACAGTTAATATTAAATACAAGTTGCTATGGTTTGTATCTCAATAACTCCCTAAAGTCTCATGTAGTCATAGGTGGGGCTTTTCATAGGTGACTGGATCTAAAGTGCACAGAGCAAGACCAAGAGTGTGTGATTACTAAATTAGTCCACTGATATGTTTAGCATACTTATTGGTGTGAATAATGGGAAAGCCAACCCTATGTTTGTATGATACCCACACTGAGGGCATGGATAAAATATAAGGGGCAGAAAGAGGACTATTGCAGGTCTTTACTGCTGTACTACTTCATTGATTATTGCCTTGCTATCTTCTGTGTGATGCCTGCCATGAACTCTTTCTCCTCCACCGTGCCACGATGCCTTAGACCAGCCAACTAAAAACTAAAAATTTCTGTAAACTATCAATTACAAGAAAGCTTTCCTCTCTTAAATTTGGGTGTCAGGTACCTTGCCTCAGCAATGAGAAAAGTAATTAAGACACAATTTTCAGTCATTGTTCTTCCAGAAACTCCCAATGGCTCTAAATCAAGCTCTAAACACCAATGACAACTTTCCTTCTTGGACATACTGCACTTTACTGATTTTAAATCATATAGTAGTAACCTTAGTGCCATGAATGAGACTACGTATAATAAGAAGACAGATGTTACAAAAATTAGGCAAATAATGATTGGAAATTTTATTCAGTAAAATAAAGCAGAAAATGAAAAAACAGAGTCAAGGTACCCAATACAGATTGTGGAGTTTGTGAATGATGAGTTGAAGGGCAGTGTCAGGGAATAGATACAGAGGACATTAATGTAAAAGAACGTTTTTTTCAGAAAAGAAACAGAAAGTTAGAATAAATGAAATATTAAGAATAGGAGTTTGCTTTATTTAGCAAACTTTATTTTGCTAAATAAAGCAAAATAAGCATATAGAAGAACAGAAATTGTTCTGAGATTAACAACCCAAAATAGGGTGATAACCATCCTAAGAAAATTATTCAAGAGTTCAAACAAGATAAAGACAAAATCTTATATGAACTTTTAAAGCATACTTTGAAGGGGATATTTCTGGAATATATTTCCAACACATTGTGGTTCTGTAATTATTTCAAACTGGAAGATATCTACAGTTGGTATTGTTTAAGGTAAGCTCATAGGAAAATAATATATTATTTAAGATTTGAGAAGTGAACTGAAGTGAGGTACAAAAAGGGAAATCAATTAAAAGACCACTGTAATGGTATAGCCAAGAAATAATAGTGTTCTGGTTGATAATATTAAAAATAGAGTTGAAAACAAGGGGCTAACTTTGACATATGCTGAAAGTAAAACCTATAAGATGAGGATGATGGGACTGGACTATTAAAAAGTACTCCCGAGCCGGGCGTGGTGGCGCATATTTCTTATGCCGCTAATGATTCCAGTACCTGAAAAATCAGAGCTACAAAGGAAATGTTATCACTGAAGACCTAGTAAAAATTAGATTTTTAGATGTAAGATATTTAAAATTCCTTGAAAATGTAAGTGTTGTTGTCTAATAGACAAGTGGATATGCTAGTTGGAAATATAGACGTAATCGTGTAATTCTTCAAAGTATAGGAGGTACTTCAACCTCTGGTAACCTATGGATTTACTAATTGTTAAAAGATAGGTTGGAAAGAGATAATTAAAGCCAAATTATAATGAACAATAACGTTTAAAAATCGGGAGTGTCAGGTCCCAAAAGACTCCCAAAAGAAGCTCAAAGGCTCAGACAAAACACTCACTAGCTAGAGACAAACAACAGCTCTATTTTAGTTACTGTGATTTCATATGAACTAAAACATGTAAAAAAGCTGCAAAGTTTGCCAGTATAAATGTGAGTTCAAGATTTAAAACTGTAATGTGACTACAGATAGAAGCAGTGTAGCTCAAAATAAATGAAAAGATTTGGGATATTTTCACTACAAAGAAATGACTAACATTCAAAATGATGTGCATATTCATAGCTTCAATTTAATCACTGTGTTTTATTAGCATATAGATCTATAAATAGGTAGATAATAGCAATGTGTATAAATTTTATTTTGTTTGACATAGTAATTTTGTGACACATTATTATATATATTCAAAATAAAGACTTTTCACCATAGGCAAAGAGGAAAATCTTTAATCAGCTTCTTATTTGGCAAGTGTCCTTCAGAGTTCCTAAGATCCTGAGGTGCCATTACTTTTTGGCTGTTAAAATTTCTTCTGCCTGAACAGATCCAAAGATTAGAATTTTAGGATTCACTGTTTCCTGAGGCATCTTTGGACAGCTGAGTTAATTATAAAACACTTCCCCACAAACAAACAGAATCTAAAATCATATGACTTCCACCCTCCATACTAGTTTTAAGTATTAAGACCACACAAAAATGGCTTAACTTAGTTTTGAACTAATTGTGTTTTGGCAAGATATCATATCTGCATCTTGTACTATGAATAACTACTATGAGGACCACAATGAGTAATGCATTAATTATTGTAACTGTCCCACTAACCTGTTTTGAAACTGTCTCATTGCTACTTCTTTCTCAATAAAATTAATATAAAAATCATTCAACTTTTCAATATAACAATGCTCCAAGTAAATATCTGCAAAAATTTCTTGTACTCTCCCCACCCAAGACTTCATCTCTACACACAGAATTTCACTGGCCATGTCACTCTTCAAAGAACACAATTATTAGTCAAGTCAAGAATACTGCATACCAATTTATGAAACAAATACCTGTGGTGACAGAGTGCTAATCTTACTGATAGGTTGAATAATGGTGTTTCAAACTATTTATTTTGCAAAAATCATATACTAACAAGATTGCACTTAACCCAATATATAAAACTAGCTTAAAACCCTAAGTTTATCTTGTAAGAGGGAAATAGTACATGGCAATAAGCATGACAAGGTTGAAGTAGTTCACCAATAAACATGTTTTACTTACAACATAAATTAATCCACTATTTGTGTGTACACAGCATTAAATTATTTCCTTCCTTTTATGAATCGTCTTTGCTCAGATATTTCACTGACTCCTGTGGCTGGTTTGTTTTTCATTTCCTCCAGGAAATCCTCATCCAGTTGGACAGCACATCCTTCAGATGTGGCCTATAATTGTAAGTGCTAAAGTTGATTTCACTGCAGACATCAGTCAGTTTTCTTAGTGCTGAATCATGATACCTGACATACACAACTTAAAGGAGAAGGGGGTACAATGTGTATTATTCAGCCTTCTTATTGCTGAGACCACAAATTCCTGACAAAACTTGAAAGAGGAAAGGTTGATTACAGGAAATCATTGCAAGATCAGCTGCCTGCAAGGCAGAAGTATGATCACAGGAGAGCAGAGTAAAGCCTGGATTTCATCTGTGGTGGAACAGAACAGGGAACAAAACAGGGAGCAGTGCCAGATAAAGAAGTTTCATGGGCCAGACATAAACCCCAAGACCATGGCTCTGAGAGCAACCAAGACAACCTAGATACATGGTCCACCAATCCTGTGGCAGATCACAGTTAAATTAGCACTAGCTGATCTGCCACACACTGACCCTTCACAAGTAGTTACCCCAACACATCTACCTACTCCATATTTATTCTCCAAATAAAGACAATAGCAAGCTCATAATTCTTCAAGGCATAGCTATCATGTACACAAATGAAAGTACACCAAGTCCTTCCCAAAGCCTCAAAAATCCCTGCTTTACTACAAAATTCCCAAGTCTCTGAAATTCAAAGCAAACTCTTAGTGATGAATTTTGATTATCAAAACAGTGGCATAAATCCAAGTTACAATGACATAGGATAAACACTGCTATTCTGCATCCCTTTGCATCAGAAAACCAACAGAGGGTCTTGGATATTCATTCATTTGAGTAATATCTTCATTCCTCAGGATTTTGGTCTACTGGTCATTCTGCCTGGATTGGGGCATTACATTTTTTTTTATTCCAGTGCAAGGTCTCAATAATACTGCCCTGAAGGACATCCTGTACTCCAAATACATTTTTCCTTACCTCCCTTGTGGAGTAGTGGCCCAATTTTTTCATCTTAGTAGACTCAATCACCCCAGCCAAGGATGTGCCTCCATTTGTAGCCTATTAACTCAGGAGAAGATCAAAATGATTAGGGGAAGTCTCAGCATTCAGTTCATTACAGCGATTATTCTATTTCCTGGTAGAAGCATTTCCTACCCTGAAGTTAAGATTTCTAGGCCATAAAATACATTAATCCACAGGAATCAAAGGAATTAATTTTGAAAGTGAGTTCCTATGAGTAATAGCAAGTGGTATTTGTTATGGTTTATATCTAGACGTTTTCCCCAGACCTCATGCTCTCAGAGGTGGAGGTTAAGGGACGGGGTAAGGATAATGGGAATGCTATGGCTAGATGTGATGCTAAGAGGGGAGGCCAGGCTAGAATTGAGTCACTGGGGTCATGATGTAGAAAAATGTATCACCTTTCCTGGCTTTTCATTTGTTTTCTGTTTCCTGTGCAGTATCAAGTAAACATATTTCTTCAATGAGGCCCCCTCCAGCATGCCACATACCGTACAAGGACTAAACTCATAAAACACGAGTCAAAACAAATCTACTTTAAGTGGAAGATGAGGAATATTTTGCCCCAGTTGCAATGAAAGTGAGTTGCAATATAAGAATAAGTATTATTCTTATTTGGACTCTTCACTTTCTATCCTCACAAATCCTGACTATGTTAAAACCATTACTACACATTAGCTTTTGGTTCAGTGTTTATATAGCTTGGCATCTTGAGACTCTTGCCTCAACCATGAAAGACACTATGAGTTAATTGGAACAGTGGCTTAATCTTCAAAAGGTGAGACTAGTCAACTACATAAATAGGATCTCTCTATATCACTTCTTTGGGAGTGAAGAATATTTCTTGGTATGAAGAAATGTTTTCCACAGAATCATGATGAATATACACAGATAGTAGTTTTTATTTTTTTTATTTTATTGAACTACAAATGTCAATCAGACAACTTCAAGACACCTTAACAATACAGATTCAATAAATTAATACATTGCAAACTGTTTTCATAAGGTTTTGGTATTGTACAAGGTACATACATGATATTATATTTACAGATATTATTTTAGCAGATATCTCTTATCAGAGAATTAAGAGTGTAGCGGCTTACTTATCTTATTTTTTATACCTGATATCAAAAATTCAATAATTATTTTCCTAGTGGATGACCATAGTACTAAAAGCCGACATAATAGCCTGTCCAACCACCATCAGTGCAGATCTTGCCTCTCATAGAATTATGTAGAAGCACAGCGTTATCTATCCCAACTGTACTGTCTATACACACACATCATGATTTTTTTCTTTCTATACCCCTTCCTTTGTATACACCTGTCAAAGGTGGGCACTCCATTGACATTCAACTAACTTAGGTGCTTGAACTCCACACCACAATCCAACACAGTCCAGCATTCTACAACAATAGTGACTTATTCAAAGAAATTGTCAACCATAGCCATTTACAGCTCAGCTTAATATTATGGCCCCACAATGTATACTTCATTTTTATACGTTTCTGCTGGATGGTTAAGACCTAGATAGATCAAGACTTATATACCAACACATGAACTTTATATTTCCTATGTGGTCAGTGAAGTCCTCTCAGGGTTTATCTTGTAGTCCTGTACATTATTTTGTAGTTCCTTTGTCTGTGATAGTAGTTTTTAATAGCAAGATACAGGCAAGGAAATTAAATGTGCACTACAAATTAGTGTCTGTTACAGAAGGTACAGTGTCCTTCTTCCATGAATTTACTGTTGTTTGACCCACTGATATATAAAGTTGAAGATATACAGTAACAATCCATCATCAGTTGCTGGAGCAAAGCACATCCTGAAAGCACAAGTGACTTACATGAAGAAGTGGCCCCAATGCACATTATTTTTATTCCTGCTTCAGTGCCTTTTGTCCCTCAGCATGCACTTATGACATCATGGACTGTACCCTATACTCATTTGACAGAGGAAGCCTTAGACCTGATTTACAGATAGTGGCACATATTGTGCAGGTACTGCCCAAAAGTATAAAGTTGCAGCACTATAACATCTTTCTAGAACATGAAGAAAGATAATGTTGAATGGAAATATTCACATTGGGCAAAATATCAGGCAGTAAATCTGGTTATGCAATTTGCTTAGAAGAAAAACTGGCTAAATGTGCCATTCCTTTGGAGCTAGGGAGATAGCTCACTGGAGTAAGTGCTTGCCTGGAAAGTGCAAGTTCGATCCCTGGTACCATCAAAAAATAAATAAATAAGTAAATAAATAAATAAAATGTTTTCAGCTGTTGTTATCACTGCCAAATGCATTTCCCAAAACACAAATTTAAGGGAGCTCTTCTGGCTAGTGATTCAGAAAAACAGCTTAGACATCTGCATGTAATATTTTTAGTCAATTTTTTTTTCAGAACCAGGGTTTGAACTCAGACCCTTGCACTTGCCAGGGAAGCACTTATTCCAGTAAGCCATCTCCCTGACCCCTTGTCAATCAGTTGTTTAAGTCTGCTTATATGTTCAATCTTTGTCAATGTACTAAGATTCCTGTGCTTTAGTATTTTAATATATTAAACAATGCTGATATCTGTGTTCTCATTTACTGTGAGAATTGAATAAGATGTACTCAATGATCTGTCAGACATTAAACTTTATTGCACTTCAAAAACTCAATAAATGGTTGTTAAAATAATTGAAAGGTTTGTTCTTTCCATTATGAAATGAGTTTTATACATATGAAAACCTGGACAAAGAACCTTTGTCTCACATGTCAAAACTATTGTCGTGGCCAAACATTTTTGCTCTTTAATTCTAATCCAAACACTTTACTTGCTCTTGTTTCCTATTTGAGCATGTTCATTGCTTCTACCATGTTGAGATATTTCATATAAATTAACCCAATCTATTCATTTTCCACAAAATACTATGTAATACATTGAACCTAATATTTTGTGAGGTGTAACATGGTAAGTTTTGTTGAAATTTAGGTTCACTTACTGAATTTTATAATAAAAGACTGAGACAGCCAAATGGAAACTGAAAAATACAATCTAGCCTTTATTAGCATTTCATCAAGTTCTCTTTTTAACTCAATCTAAGACCAAATCTGTAGTTATGTCATGACCATACATTCATTCAAACAAAGAGGAATGATGTTTAAAATGAGCATTTGTAGTTATTTTAAAAAGTGAGCTACATGTTTTACTGTCAAATAATATATTTTTATACTAGCTAAATACGCTGTAGATAAATGTGTTGAACTGTGGCCCCTGCATGTAAGTACACTTTGGGTGGGAGTAGCCAGAGATGGCCACTGACATCATGCCAGTCATCTGCTATGGAAATCATTGGCAGAACTTACATATATAGTCACATTCTTAGATTTTTTTTTTCTGGGAACTGGATAGCACAGATCATGCAGGAGAAAATCACTAAATATATGAGTACATTTATGCACCTACCCTCTGAGAGCCACATCTTGCTGCTAGCTATGGCTCTTCAGCACCAGGCACAGCATCTGTCTGCCATAGCAGGTGCTCAAAGTACTTGATAAATGAAAGATTTCTGGACTGTGAAGCTACAAAGATAATGATGGGACAGAAAGAGGGAGGGAAAAGGATAAACTAAATGGGAGTTTGAATATCATAGACAGAGGTACTCCTATGCCAAATAACAAAAGTTACACAGAGTTTTAGGGTACCATATGGAGATGACACTCTTAGGTGAACAGGTGGGCCTTCTCATAATGGTCATTGAAAGTGTTGCGTTTACTTTGAAATTTTTCCAAAATAGAACAGTGAGTGATGGGAGACTTAAAACACAGATATAGAAACACACATAACATCCTTTAAGATAATGATGCTTTAAACTATAATGTACTATTAGGAAATGTTTGAAATCAAACATGTGCAGGTCAGGATGGGTAATGAAATGTACCATAAAAATTGGAGTATGTTAAATAATGACCAGGCTTATAATCACAGTGGTACTTTTCTTGGATTTGCAGTTATCACAATGTTTTTAATTTAATTTCACTTTACTTTACTAATTTATTTTATTTTATAGCATTACAGTTTTTATTTCTGTTTGGAGACATCTTCATTTGTCTTGTTTTCATAAAGCCTGTAATATTAAAACCTTGCAATGGATAATGATCAGATTCATTACGATAGATTTGTATATACAGATACACATATTAATGGTGAAGCAGGGAAAGGAAGGCAAAAGATTTAAAGAGCAAGGAGAACTGAAGGAAAAATGGAAATAGAGCATTTACAAATGGGAAGGGAAGGAAAGATGGGGGCCATAGTGTTTATTCTTATTTTTCCAATGTTTTGAAAAAGTAATCTTTCGCCTACTTTCAATTCCCACCTTGGAGTCTTTTGAATTTCTTAATGAGTCTAAAAGTGATCATTCTTCGTAGGGTCCAACTTTTCTCTTTTAAAGTGTCATGTGAATTTAGGACAGACTGTGTGCCCTAGTTCCTTAATTGAAAGAAAACTATTTCATAAGCAATAGTATAGCTTTAATATCAAGCACTATAAAACTTGATTAAAATGGGAAAAATAATATCTGGGCCTTCAACAATAATGTGGCTGATTCCCTAAGTATAGTGCCACCAATGTTTCCATTTTATATAACTGTTCATGGCTCTCCGCAGGCAAAACTACTTTCTAATGTTCTTTAGTAACACAGTTATTATAAGTGATAAATGGCCCACATTAAGTGGGTATGCAGAGAAATATTTACCATAAAAAACCCACTGTTTGTAGGCCAGAAGTCTTCACTTCTCCATCAAGATATGAAGTACATCGCAGTGTCCACCAGCTTATTCCCACATTGCTCGGCATGTACAGGATATTGTTTCTACCTCACACATTCACTACACGCTGGCCTCGTGACTTCCTGAGGCTAAATACTGAAGCAAAGAGCTTTGTGTTTGGTCTGCACCTAAGACCCACCTACTAGCAGTTTGACCTCTTGGAACAAAGCCTTCACATAGGCCTAAGTCAGCCCATCTGAGGAAGAAGTGGAGTGGAAAGGTGGCTTCCCAAGGTGAGCTCAGAATATGATCATGAACCCACATAAAATCATTCATTTTTGAGTGTATTATTCCACAGTAGAAAAACTATTCAAACTACCCAAAGAATTTGCATAAATAATGAATATTGTTTTAAACCACTAGGTTTTAGGTTTGTTACCATGAAAAAGTTGATTTCTACCAAGTGTATAAGTAAAAGTGAGCAGGTGGAAAAACTTAGGACCTGTAACTGAAGAGTGAATTCTGTTTCCTCTTCTTTCACTTCTTTTTCTCTTCTCACCTTTCTTTTTGTCACCTCTGTGTCCTTACCAAAAAAAGACAAAGAGGGGGGAAAGGATAATGCTAACAGATTTTTCTCTTCCACTTTGGTGCATGTTCTCCCTCCCTGCCTGCAAAGTGGTCAGCAGCAGTGTCCACCTGTTCGTGACCACATGCACCTTGCAAGTCATCCTTCCCAAGAGCACTGTATCTCTAGCCCTAACACCTGACTTTATTTCTCATTGTCTAATCCCTGATAGGATCAATGGTTTTGTAAGCATCTGATAAATCAATCTTTGACAAGATGATTGCTGATAAATCTTTATCTCATCAGCTCTGCCTTAGCTGACTGTATTGGGAAAAATCTGTGGATTTATTATCAAATAGATTTGAAGTAATAATCTTACATCTCACCATAACAAGTTCAACCCTCAGGTGAAAGGCTTGAGAAAGAGGCTTAGATTCCATTAAAACTCAATTTTCGTATTCATTAAAACAGAGTTCTTATCTACATTTCAGAGTTAATAAAATTAAAACTTATTAAACTACATCAAGGTCTTGACATGTAGTAAAGATCACATAGTATTATTAAGTGGTTTTCCAGATGATTGTTCCAAGTTCTACCATTCTCAGTGTTTGTGTTTGCTCTGATTAGATAACAAATCCTTGTGATTTATCTCATCTTTATCTGATTGCTTAGAATGTGGTAAATGCTGAACATATTGAAAAACCCAGGGCTGAGCACAATACTGAATGTTCAGTAAAATCTCAGAACATCTTTTAATTGAAATTTGAGTATGGTTGAAATTTTCCTGAATGATCCAGGTATATTTTAAGCCTTATTGTATTACACTTCCTCTGAAGATGGGGATACAATATTAGTTAAATTATAGTTTAATAAAAACATTGCAATTTTATCACTCAACTAAAATATAAAGGTCATCTATATCTGTGTTTACAGAAACCATTTGTTATCTCATTCCTCTAGGAACTGTAATAGTTTTTAACTTGATTATCATGGTCAGGACCAATAAATGATACTACTTGAATGACTTTTCCATAAATTATCTGTGCCATAAATTAGCTTGGTGACACTGAACATGTCCTGTGCATATGTATTTCTGCTTCTCTAATAGAAATAAAACAGAGTAGTAATATTAGTTAAGATACATCAGATGACTATTAAGCATACTGCCTGGAACATAGCAGATAATTAACAAAATTATCTCATGGTAGTGACGGCAAATCTTTTAGAGACTGAATGTTCAAGATGCAACTCAAAACCCACTTATTTATCATGAAATGCAGTGCTGCCATTAAAACTGAATATTGCGATTTTCATTTAGAAAAAAACAACCATTCCATGATGCTCAACTGTGGGGGAAACTTGGCTCATGCACCCAGAGAGGGCTCTGCGTGCTTGCTGTGGTGTATGTGTCTGAGGTCTGCTACCACTGTCTTACAGTATAAGGACAAAACTTTAGAAACTACCTGACTAACTCCTTCAAGAAAACCTCCTCAAATATACCTAAACTTGTTAAGATAAATCAAATGACAAACTAAGCAACAGGCATTTTTTTCCCTAGCTCACTAATCTGAGAAGCAAATGTAAAACTCATAGAAATGGTTTATGATGGTATAAGACAGACATGACAATGTTTTGCATTTGTAGAATTGAGTGAATATATCAGTATTATCCAGACTCTTTTCATAAAGTCAGAATGCTGAAAAATCTTCTCTAAATAAAGAAGGAAAAGGAGTTGAGGAGGGGGAATGGGGAAAACAAGCAAGATACACTGTATACAGGTATAAATACCCTATGATAAATACTATCGTCATGTACATCTATAGTGTAGCATTAAAAAGTGAAAATCATAAAAGAATAAACAAAGCAAAATGAAATGGTACTGATTGAGATCTCAGCCATGAATAACTCAACATTTTAGGTTTAATGTCTAATAAATGAAGGTTCAGGTACAATACATACATGACAATTTGTCAATTTATTTTCATTTCGGTTTACACAGCATTATAATAATTAATATCTAAATTCATCCTAAAAAGCAGTGAAATATAAGTACTGATACCTGTTTTCAATCTAAAATCTTACTAATAAAGGTTCTCTGCTTTCTATTAACTCACGTAAATGGTCAGTCCTAAATAAATACATAAACATTAATAAACAATAAAAATCTTAAATGAGGAAATAAACTATATATACAGTTGTGCAAAGGGAAGGAGCATGTGACTTTTGCAATGATCAAGTCACAAATGAAAGCATGAGCAGAGGCACGCTTCTCAATTACACTCACATCCCTTACTTCTAATCCTTGATTATCTATCTGACTAATAATAGTGTACCTATAATTATATCCTACAGGGATAAATTTATTTTAAGAAAAAATTTATTAGTATTATTATTATTATGTTAAATAGTAACATTTGCAATACATTCACAATGAGATTCATTGAAATTACTATTAGGTTATTAAACTACATCATGATTTGAAATAACTAAATTTATCTGCACATGTTATAAATTATAGTGCCACATAAAGGAGTGCATCTCAAAGGAATGTCAAACTAGAGTTTCAAAGTACTAAGTTCTATCAGGGATCCATTGGCCTGTCTGTCATATTTGCAGGAACATGAAGTAGTGGTAAGCATGGAGTCTGCTGGTTTATTAAATGTTCTGGAAAGTTTGCTACATTTTGAGTATATACTTAATCTGCATCACATTGATTTCTCTATGTTCAGTCATTTATTTTAGACCAAGTAATTGGTTAGGGTGACACTTGAGCTTCCATTCTTGTTACGGCTGGTGTGCAAGCAGAGAGAGGTAATGATTTCTCAGCCTATAGTCAGGTATAGTCAGAGTGCTCATAGGACCATCTCATTTCACATCTCATCTGTAAATTTTCTGGAATTAATTGTAGGGTGAAGTAGTTTTATTCAGTATTATAATAAATGTGTCCTCAATAATGCTACTATACTTCTCCTTATGGTTTAACCTTCCACCAGGATGTTTTTAGTGCTACATAATTAGACTAGTGTTCAGAGTTCTTCTCTTAACATAAAGATAAATTCAAAAGGTCAATAGCACAACATGTGCCTTTTTCCACTGAAACATTTTCTGATACAAAATCATTAATGACTCATATTTCAGTGCACCATGCAGGATGCTTGACGGCACATCACACAAAGCTTTATGTTGTTTGTATAGGAAGTCAGCGCTCCTGCTCGGCCAACCTCTCATTTTTCTGCCAAGTGTCCTGCAACCTTCCCAAATGCCTGAAACATGCACACATCCATAAAACCAGCAGTGAGTACAGATGATGGGACACAAGGCAGGTATATATGTTTAGGTCATAGATATTCAGAAGTTCTGCTGCCAAGAATAAATTTTTCTGTCAAGGTTCATTTTCACATGAACACCCTCCCCCAAAGTTATTAGTATAGTAAATTTTTAAGACTCATGGATGGTTTGAAATCGTCCAAAACATCGAAATGTAGATGGCTGGTGAAATGTTTATGAAGACCAAGACCATGTATACAATAAGGAACTGCAAGCCCAAAGACATACAGTACTACAACTATGAATAACAGTGTTTTACTTAAATGAATTTCAAATATGTAATTTGAATATACAAGGGACAAAGTCAAGAATACCTAATAACTAGAATAATTGAAAATTAATCCATAACAAAAGCACAAGGACAAGACAATACATCAGTTGTTTACATTGTTTACACATCCTTAGGGATAAAACTACACAGCTTCACATCCTTAATAAGCTTTTGGGCCAGTAACCGTGCAACATAACCCCTGCACAACCATATGGTGAACTGAATGCCAAGACTCATAATTTTTAAAAAAGTGAAAAATGGAATATTTCCAAATCTGAGAGCCAGGAACTGTGTTATGAAAGGAACTAGACTGGGAGAAAAGAATAAAGGAACTGCCTAACTAGAAAACAATAAGTTCTAATGTGCGATATAGAAAACTACTTCAAAGGATAACTCCGTGAAGTCCTCTCTGTATGTATTTTCTGTACACCTGTTAATTAAACATGCACCATATTCCAGGCATCGTTTAAAGCCTAAAATATATACAAATGAACAGAGTATGTTGGCTCCCCAATTTCATGGAGCTTGTATTTTAATATCAAAAGAATTTTTTTGTTTTGTATTTTGGGGAAGGATCTACAGGGTGTTAGGGGCTCACTACTAGATCCCACTCATAGTGATCCACCTATTTACAGCCTCTCAAGAGCTGAGATTACTTGGGCGTGCCACCACACCCAGTCTGAATCCCTGCCTCACCCTGTGGGTGGGGCCAGGATGGCAGGCCCTAAACTGACACTTTAATCCACTGAGCTATTTGGCAGGTCCTACCAGAAGAAAATTAATAGGTAAAATAGTTGATTAAATAAAGTTTGTTTATACCTAGGTAAGAGCTATCAAACACACAAAACAACTGATCTACCACAGAGAGATTGAGTTTATAGAAACTGCTTTGTACCAATATTGTCAAGGAAAGTCTTGCTGAGCAGGTAACTGGTGCACTGACAAACTTAATGAGAAGGCAGATCCTGACCTGCAAGAATGGGGATGTGGGTGGGAAGCTTTTTAGGGGAGGTCCATACCAAGCCAGTAAAGCTTCGAGAAGGTGTGAGTAGGGTTATTCACACAACACACACAAACAAGTACATTGGTCTGCAGGTGAGTTTACAAATTTGAATGTTAGGAACAATAACTGAAGAGGAAATTATTCTTTTCCATCCATGGTAGGATTCACAAACTCATGAAATATGCAAGCTCAACAGAATGTGAAGCCTGTGCCTTCTGGCTTTCACATGGCTGTATTAGTTAGTGTTTTTGCCATTGTGACAAAATATGACATAAATCAGCTTGTGGAAGACAAGTTTATTTTTGTTCGCAGTTTCCAAAGTTTCAGTGCATGGTCAGCTGATTCCATCACTTTCAGATTGTGCTGAGGAAGGGCTCAGAAGAGCAAAACAGCTCAATCCATTGCGGGCAAGAAACACATGCACAAGAAGAGCCAGTGAAGTACTGCTGGGGCTAGATCCAGTCTCAAAGGGTATGGCTCCATCCATGACTCACTCCACTCAGTCAAGTCCAATTTTCCGTTTTTCTCATGGCCCAATAATACTATTATGCTGTGTCATAATAGATTATTCTGTTGATCACAGTAGCACCCACAAAATCTAATTACATACCCAAGCCCCTGAATGGATCTTCTGGAGATAGTTTAGATTCAAATTCAAACAACAAAAATTGATATGTAAAAGACTAGAACTCAGCTTCTCTCTATAGGTAAGTAGATAGGTAGTTAGATAGATCAATAGATCGATAGATATAGATATAGATAGATATATGTATATTCCTCCCCATCACAACTCTATCTCTAGTAATTTCCTATTAACCTTGAGCTTGCTGAGTTTGTGATTGTGGTGATACAGAAGCTATGGAAGGAGTCCACTGTGGCAGTGAAAAACACTTTGCCTTTGCTATCACTGTGATCACAACCAAGCTATACCACTCTTGACAGAGACAATCACCTTGCTCACAATTTCCCATGTTGCTTTGCTGCAGTGTTGGCTTAATTCAGTCACTCCATTGATGCTCTTTTAAAATCCATGAAGGGCTTCTCTGTCTAGGAGGAAAATCTGGTTTTGTACTACAATAAGGAATGTTAAGTAGAGAGAGACTGAAGTTTGACCTTTTCTAAATGATCACAGAACACTGAAAACAAATCCTCCTGTCTCATATTGTTCCTTGACCCTGCAGGCATGAAAACAATAGATGATCAAGTGGTAGATCATGTTGTAAAAGAGATTATTCTCTTGTGAGCAAGTTTGTTTTATTAAAAAAAAAGAGTCATTCTTTGCCTAAAATGAAAATATAATTTTTGAAAGTGACCTAAGCTAATGTTATATTAAAAAGTTTGTGTTTACTAATGATAAAGAAAATGATATTTATTGGTTCAAAGTTTTTTAAACACTTGCATTTTTGACTCAAGTTTTGATTGTATCATTTGGGTCTCATTGGTATTCTTTGAAATGTAAAATCATAAAGTTATGACAATGAATCCCAATGGTTCTGAATCTGTCAGATTCAGTGCTTCCTTTCACAGTATATTTCTTGTAATGCTTCTTCATATTTTCTGAAATAGATTAATAGGTATGACACCCTATCATATATACAGGATTATGAAACAAACAAATAATGCCATAATAGAACTCAAAGGAATAAAATATCATCGATTTATCACAAAATAATAGTTCATTTGAATATGTAAATAAGTGGGTCCCATTACAATAAAGGAATAAGTACTCAGATGTATGTCATACATAGAACCATTAAGACAATAATAGTAACAAGTGCAGACTGATTCCAGAGAGTTATATTTATGATTTTAAAGCCACATTAACAGTCATTTCAAAAAAATATCTATGTACTTGAAAACATCAAAACTGCTTTTTTTTTTGATATGCTCAATGTATATGGATTCTGAGTTCAGATGAATAAGGAAAGAGTAGTTCAGGTGATATTCAATAGTTACCCAGGACATGGAGCAATTCTTATTTGTTTGTGGTTGTTCCATTAATTGCAGAACATCTTGTATCACTGGCATCCATGCATTAATTCCTTCTCCACATTCATTATTGTGAAAGTTAGGAAAAAAGCATCAAGATATGTCCAAAATAGTATCTGTGGCAAAGTACTGACTTCTCTGAAAGACCTGATAACACACATGGACAGTCCTATTATCTTTACCTCTCATCTCTTAACTTCTAGAGATTAAAGGCAAGTTGTATTGCTAAAGCCAGCAGAAACACCAAAAATACCCAGGATTTAGAGGAAGATTTATATGTCAATAGGCACTGATTAGGGTTATTTCCATAACATAAGGCCCTGATCTCTGGTGGTCTGGCGTTTATATGGGCTAAGCAAACAGGAAATGCAGAGGCAAAATGATTTGTCAGTTGTTTACTGGATCTTACAGTGTGCACCATGGTGATCAGCTATGCATCCTAATTATCAGCCATTTCAAAGAAACAAAAGTAACTGGAACTGTAGTTGGAACTGTTGCCTGAGCAACTAGGAAACTGACATACACTGGCTCAGGGGCATTTTCTGTTAGATTATCTTCAATAGGATTGATTACCTGAGTTAAAGTGTTAAAATTTACTTTAACTCAGCATCCATGGGAGCATACACATCAAAAGTGACCCTAGATGGGCTTCCTAGTGACCTAGGTTGATACCATAACGATGACTCAGGTAGGGAACAGCCCCTCAAGTGAGGATTCACGTGTAAAATGAGGTCTCAGAGCCATCCCTGAAACTAGAATTTGTGCTATTCACTCATCTGCCTGACCTTTTTGTTTGTTTGTTTTTAAGTTTTCTTTTTTCTTAATTTTATTTTATTTTATTGAAGAACAAATAGCAATGAGACAGTTGCAAATCAAATTATCAGGACAGATTCAATAATAAATACATTGATATTGTTCTCATAGTGGTTTTTTGTCATACAAGTTGTTTACATGATATTCTGCTTAAACACTATTAGAGCACATTTCTCTAATCAATGAATTAAGAGAATGTAGCTGTATACTTATCATTTTTTAAAATTGAATTATAGTACAGTTTCAATAATTAATACTTTCTAACTTGTTATCTTCCTAGTGGTTGTCCATACTACAAGAAGCCTACAGAATATCCTGTCCAAACACTATTAGTGCAAATCTTCCTTCTCATAGAATTATGCAAAAGTACAGCACATTTATCCCAACTGTACTGTTTATACAAACACAGAATGGTCCTTCGTTTGCATACCCTTTATTTTGTTTAGTCCTGTCAAAGATGGGCATTCCATTGTCAATCAATTATTATAGGAGCCTGAAATCAGTGAAACAATCAAACACAGTCCAGCAGTCCACAATAATAGTGGGTTATCTGAAGGAATTGTTCACTAGAACAATTCACAGATCAGCATATCATTATGGCTTTATTTTATATACCTCATTTTTATACTTTTCTCCTCAATGGTTAAGACCGAGATAAAGCAAGACCTATACAACAAAAAATGTAACTTTTGTATCTGATGAGGTCAAATCAAGTCCTGTCAGGGTTTATCCTATAACCCTGTACCGCACTCTGTAGATCCTTTGTCAGTGTCAGCCATGTGGATGAGTCACGGTCATTATTTGATCAGTTTGCTCTCTTTGAGAGCCTGAGGAAAAGTTTTCTATACATGTGACTCTCCTTAGGCACAGTATAGTTCATCGATTGCATTCCTCTCTGGCTCCATAATCTCCTTTATAAGAGAATTTGGGGCTTAACTGAGTTCCATGGTGTTACAGTACAGGTTCTTCTATGTCCTTAGTCTTCACTGACCTTGAAAGGCTAGGGCCAAAATGTTGGTTGGCCTTGCAGCCCTCCCATTTCTCCAATTCTTGATTTGTGAATTTAGGTTGTTAACTATCCAGAAGAAAAGCTGATTAGTATCCTGCAACATATGCAGTTCAATTTACTCTATCTGACTAAATGCCTTTTAGTTGTTGTTATACATTTCTATTTGTATTTCTTCTTTTGATTTCTTATACTAGGGAGACTATATAATATTTGCACATGTGTGTCTGGTTTATTTCACTTACAAGTATATGTTCAAGTGACATCTACTTCAATATAAATGCTTGAAGTTTATCAATCTTTAAAACTGAGTAATATTCTATTGTATAGAAATACCACATCTTTTTCAACCATTCCTCATGTGACAGACATCTTGGTTGTTACCAAGATTTTGCTATCACAAATTGTGCTGCTATAAATATAGGTACACATATATCACTATGATGTGACATTTTCAGTCCCTTTGGGAAAATTCCCAGTAGGGGGATAGCTAGCTTGAATGGGATTTCCACTCCTACCTTTGTGAGGAGCCTCCACACTGATCTCCACAATGGTTGCAGCAGTCTATATTCCCACCAGCAGTGGAGAAGTGTTCCTTATTCCCTGTGTCCTCTCCAGTATTTGTTATTGGTTGATTTCTTTAGGATAACATTTCTTTCTGGAGTGAGATGGTATCTCAGTGTTATTTTAACTTGCATTTCATGAATGGCTAGCAAAGTTCAGCATTTTTTTCATATATTTCTTCTTTAATTTCATCCTCTGATTAGTGTGTATTCATCTCAGATGCCCATTTCTATACTGGGTCTTTAAATTTGAGGGACTTAATATATCTTACTTCTTAATATATTCTAGAGAGCAGACCTTTGTCTAAGTACTTATTAGTTAGGATTTTTTTCAAAATTTGTGGGTTGTCTTTTTACTTTGTTGACAATTTCTGTTGATGTACAGAAACTCCTCAAGCAGAGTTGATCCCAGTTGTTGATTCTTTCAAGTGTTTCCTGTACACTTGATAGAATGTACAAAAATATATGTTTGTTCATGAACTCTTTACCTACCCATACGTCTTCAAGTGTTCCTCCTATATTCTCTTCCAGGAGATTGAATGTTTCTGTTTTAATCTTTAGGTGTTTAATCCATTTTGACTTTAGCTGAGTGCACGATGATAGAGCTGGGTAAAATTTTAGTTTTCGGCATGTAGAAAGCCAGTTTTTCCAGCACCAACTGTGAAAGAGGCTACCTTTCTTCAAGTGAGCATGTTTGGTCCCTTTACCGAAAATCAAGTGTATGAGTGTGTTTGCAGAGGCCTCTGCATCTTGTAATCTATTCCATTGATCCTCAGGTCTATTTCGTTGCCAATACCATGTTAATTTTATCACAGTAGCTTTGTAG
>PVKA01036659.1:0-21598 GCA_004027165.1 Ctenomys sociabilis
CTTATTCCACTGAGCCATCTCCACGGCCCTCACTAGCTTCTTAGACCAGGACAAGGTCTCCCATCAGTGGTTGCTCTGGGGACAATTTGCAGTCTGATTAGATGGCAGAAGGTGTGTCATATCCTTCAACCTTCTGCTTGAACCTCTGGATTACAGTGCTTTTCTTTTCAGTTCTACTACAGATGTTGGAATGGTCACAGTTCCTTTAGTTTTTTTCCCTTAACTGCCTCTATTCGGGGCATTTTATCCCATTTTAAATCTCTGTAAATGAGTGAACCGCGTGGCTGCAACTTCTAGCCAGATTAGCTGGGCTCTGGACTCTGGCTGATCCAGGTTAGGAATTCAGCTCCGCAGTCTGAGAAAATTACTTCCATTCTTTGGACTTCTGTGTCTTCATCTGTGGAGCAGGGAGAATCAGCTTGAAGGGCTTCCAAAGGAGTTTGGTTTCTGACTTTATCTGAAGGCAGATGGTGAAATGACCTGTGTTATCTTTTTAGAAATGATGTAAGTTTTCCAATTGGAACAACCTTGACAGCATACAGTGAGCAAACTTTAACAGGAGAGCAGTCCTTTGCTGATGACAGACTCCTAAAAGCACTATGAGAATTGCCTTATGTGTTTTCATTTATATTTCAAAGATCAAATTTTCATTATATCATCAATTATTTTTCCTTGTGCATTTTTCCACTTATTCCTGTAGTAGTAATTTTAGTAGTAGTTATATGATTGGCTGTAGATACATAGGCCATTTGGTACTGTGGTATTTACATTTTAAAGGAAAAAGCCATCTGCTGTCTTTCTGGGATATTCTGTGCATTTTGTACTATATCTCTCTTGGATATTAATTTGCCCTTGGTTCTGATTAGTTCTTCCTCCTCTTTGCCTTTGCTTCTCAATGAACTTAAAAAGCTTTTCAGCAGTTCTGTATTTGATGGTTTTGACCAACAAATAAACATTATCTCAATCTGGGGCAGAATTAAGACACAAGATGGAACTCCATTAATGCTCCTAGGTTTCCGCTTGGGCTCCTGTAGTAAAGAATCAAGCTTTTTCCAGTTGCTGTTTATTAGTACATGTTTGTAGTACACAATGATTACAATCCTTGTAGGGATTTGGTGCATGTAAAAGCCCATTTTAATATGTTTTTCATCGCTTCCCCCCCTACTCCTTCCCCTACCTCCTCAATCTCTGTCTCCTCTCTTGCAAAAGATCTATTACCTTAATTCTATTATTTACCTTTTATTTTGCTCTTTATTTTTGGTTTCTCATATAAGAGAATGTGATATTTAAATATGTATGCCTGATTTCACTTACCATTATGGTCTCAAGATGCATTGACTTTATCTTTCTTGATGATACAACAGTAAGTACCCCATTGTGCATAAGTAGATTTTGTCTGTCTGTTGACACTTAGGTTCCTTCTAAGATTTAGCTATTGTGAATTGTGCTGCTATAAAATTGGATTACAATGTACCATTGTAATACAGTGACTTTAACTTTTCCAAGGAGTGTGTGTGTGTGTGTGTGTGTGTGTGTGTGATATCAGGGATTGAACTCAGGACCCTGCACTTGCCAGGCAGGCGTTTATTCTACCGAGGTATCTCCGCAGACCTCTATTTTTAGTTTTTTGAAGATCTCCGTAATGGTTGTACTAGTTTACATTGCCACGAACAGTGTACAAGGGTTTAGTTTTCTCCCTTACCAACATTTGTCATTCATTGACTTTTTGACTATAGCCATTCTTTTTGTAGTAAGATGCAATCTCAGCGTTGCTGTAATTTGTATTTCACTAATGGCCACAGACGTTGAATATTTTTAGTGTACTTAATGAACACTTTTACATTGCCTTAAAAGCATCTAGTCATTTTTCTTGCTCATACTTTTATTGGGTCTTTTATTTGGGGGATCTAATTTATTTTAGTTCTTTACATCTCTAGACATTAGTCCTCTGTCTGAAGAACTGGCAAAATTATTTTCCCATTTTTCAGGCTGCCTCTTCACCCTGTTGATTGTTTTCTTTGTTGTCTAAAAACTTTAATTTGGTAAGATTCCATTTTTTGATTCCTCACATTATTTTGTGTGCACCTGAGGTTTTGCTCACGAAGTCCTTCCCTGTGCCTGTCTTCAACAGTTGTACCTGTTTTTATCTTCCAGAAGATTGTTTTAACACTTAGATCTTGATCCAGTTTGATTGAATACATGGTGAGAACCATGAGTCTAGAACTCTAGATTAAATATTCTGCATGTGGCTAGCAAGCTTTCCCAGCACCATCTGTTAAAAAGGCTATCGTTCCTCCAGTGCATGTTTTTGAACTCTTTGTCAAAGAGCAAATGGTTGAATTGCCTGGGGTTGTTTCTGTGTTCTCCCTTCTACTGCACTGACCCACACATCTGTTTTGGTATTGGTACCATGCTGTTTTTCATCACTGTGGCTTTGTAAGATAAAGTCCAAGATGCTGCTGTTACCTGCTTTTGTCTGGTTTGCCAGAATTGTTTCTGTTATTCTGTCTCTTATGGTTCCACATGAATTTTAGGATTGTTTTCTCTTGTTCTGTGAAGAATATTATTGGGATTGCATTAAGTCTTGTATCAATTTGGAAGAAAGGCAATTTTCACAGTATTGGTTCTGTTTGTCCATCGATAGGACATATCTATTTTCTTATGTCCTTTTCAATCTTCTTTTTCAAAGTGCTATAGTTTTCAATGGAGAAATTTTTCATTTGATGCTGTTGCAAATGGAAATATTCTACTAATTTCTTTTTTGGTGAGCTCATTATTGGTGTTCAACTGTGCTATTGATTTTTTTTTTTCATTTTATGTATTTGGTACAGGGTCCCACTACACACTCAGGCTCATAGTGATCCTCCTGTTTTCAGCCTCACCAGCACTGGGATTATAAGTGTGCACCACCATGCCCGGATTCTGTTACTAGCTCCCCATGCCTGGGGGGCAGGGCCAGCAAGGCATGCTGGGGATTGAACCTGGGTCCTGGCCTTTGGTATTGATTTTTGTGTGCTGATTTTATATCCTGCTACATTCCTGGATTTGGTTGCTTATTTTAGGGAACTTTTCATAGATATTTTTGGGTCTTCTCTGTACAGGATCATGTCATCTACAAATAATGATAATTTGACTTCTTCTCTTCCCATGCACATCCCTTTTATTTCGTTGTCTTGCCTGATGTCTGTGGTTAGTATTTCAAGTATTACATTGAACTGGATTGGTGATATTACAAATAGACACATTAAACAGATGATATAGGACAGCTAGAGAGGTGCTGGGTACATGGTAAAGCAAAGATGACCAGGCTTTGGTCAGATAAGCAGAAACTTGAGGTCAACAGTTAACAAAAAGTAGTTTGACCAAAAATGTAGCAAGCAAGGTAACAAGCAAGGTGTTAGAGGATCACTGTGACAACTTTGTTACTGCCTATCTGAAAAATATGTTTTCTCCTCTTACTTTGTTCTTTTAATAAACTACTTAGATAATAGAGGCCAAGAAGGGCACCTGCACACATATGCTTGCTATGTGCCTTGACAGCTCATAGGCCTACTTCTACTTTAAACAAGTTTGTTTTAGTTCCTTAGGTTGACTTATTGTCCATAGTTTAATCGAAGTGGTCTGCACTCTCGTCTTTTTCTTTTTGTAAAAACTTGTAGACAGAGTCCCCATGGCAGCCCATTTTCAGGTTCTTCCTTGACTATTGGGAGCTATTTCTCTATTCTTAATAAAAAGTCCTCCTTTCTACCTCCTTTGTTCTTGATTTCCTTCTTTGACCTAGTGTGACATGGACCTAGATAACACCCTTACAGTGATAAAGGGCATTCTTGTCTTATTCATTATTTAGAGGGACAGCTTTCTGTTTCTCCGATTTAGTATGATGTTAGCAGCAAATTTGTCATAAATGGGGAAATAGCCATACACTGACATCTAGAAAGCATTTTCTCCTCGAGGTTAATGTTTGGCAAGGGAAATGTGATTTCTGAGGCATTTTCAAAAGTATACGATTATTTGCTGTTATTCACATTGTCTTATCCTTATAATTTTTTAGATTACATTATACATTATTTACTTAGAAAAATTTGACTTGGGGTTGTTTATAGGTCGTTCCAAAAAAACTTAGTATATGAGAACTAGCTACTAATGGCACAATGTGCCAAGAATATTAAGAATGAGGCAGAAAAAAATCCAGGATTGCATAATACAGTTTATTTGGGAGTTTCTGATAGAAGCTCATATTGGGTAACAGTAAAATATCAATATCTCCACAATCTGAGGCAGGAAGAATGGAATTATATGTTAATTTAGACAAACATGTTAATATGCACAACCACAATGCACAAAGGCTTTCTCAAAACATTATCTGTGGGCTGGATCTGTGACTCAATGGTAGAACACTTACCCAGCATGCATAAGACCAAGAGTTTGTTTCCCAGCATTGGAAATGACAAAATTATTCGTATTCAGATGCCAGAAACTCTTGGCTTCAATGGACGGGAAAAAAAGCATGGTTATTTTAATACTTTTATTTATCCTGTAGGGTTTGGAATTCAAGTTGGGGTGACAAAACAGTGGTTATAATCAACATGGTTAGTCATGACAAAGTGAATATAAACAGTGGTCTACAGTGATCTTGCCTTAGCTCTTGCACAAAATACTCTTTTCTGAGGCCTTTTACCTAAATTGAAATAATTAAAAAGTAAGAATGAGGCAGTATGTATAAGGTAGCCTTCAAACAGTAGATTCCTCAAAAGAGAAAACAGCGAGCGACACCCCTCCACTGCAACACAGCACTCCTGGTCTGCTGACTGCTTCTCTTCTTAGCAGTCAAGAGAGCAGGAAGCTCTTTTAAGACTGAGTGAATACAAAGTGTTTCTGACTATGGTAGGCAATTTTTGTTTCCTTACTTTGAGGCCAAACTACTTGCAGAAAGTAGAACTGAAGAAAATAAGGTATAAACGAGTGCTTGCATGGTTTATCTGATGCGATCAGTTGATTCTTGTGTTTTCTGGTCAGTTTAAGGCACAGAAGCACTGTGCACCCTGAATTACTTTTCCTAGGGATATACAGTTAAGCTGCTTTCAGCTCTGTTGACAACCTTTATGTCCAGTGATCAACACATAACCTTGTTTTGTGTGCATGTCAGCTTAGACACTGCTCTAGTTTGTGTCCAGATGCCCCCCCCCAAGCCTCACGTAAGGGGCAGGCTTTTCTGACGTGGCTGAATCACAGAATTAGTGATTGGCTCACTGCGGAGTGTTGGGACTGGGGAAGTGAGTGCGACACCCATTCTAGGGCAAGCAGCATGCAGAAGGGAGGGACAGAGGTTTGCTCCCCTGTTCGCTCTCATTGCTTTTGCTGTCTTCTGCTGCATCCACAGACTGTTGCCTTTGCTATGCAACCCTGCCCGGAGGGCTGAAACCTCCACACACTGTGAGCTAAATAAGCCTTTCATCCTTTATTTTGGGCATTGGATATTTGGTCTCAGGAATGAGAAAAAACAGAATAATTATCAATGACCTCAGGACTAGCCACACTGTATATAACACAGGCCTGAATGACTTGGCCCTGAGTTTTCTCAGACCCTTCTTACCTCAGGACAGGAACCAAGCCCTTTTGTTGCATGTTTGGGGGGCATTTTATTGTTCCGTTTTTTTTTTTTTTTGAGACAGGGTCTCACTATTTGCTTTAGGCTGGTCTTGAACTTACTATGTCCCCCAGGCTGGCCTTGGCTTATGGCCTCCTTCTGTAATGGTGGGATTACAGGCATGTACCATCGCATCCAGCTCTTTTCTTAGAGATCATTTTAAACAGCGAAGTCTTCAACAAACAGCACAAAAGTGTGAACATGTGATCTAGACTGTAGAAAGGACACTTCGTTAGGGCTGAGCTTAAACAAGACAGCAGAGTCTGACCTATTTTCCTCCTCAGCAGGAACATTTATCAGGCAACTCTGATTTTTCCCCACTTTACATGTCCATGGAAGATCACAGCAGCACCTTGTGCTGTGCTTTTGAGTAGCAAATAAATTTTAGCTTTGCACAAATGCACAAATATTGGCTGTACTATATAGTATAAGTCAGTGATGGTGAGCCTTTTAGGGCTTTCAGTGATAACAAGCACTTGGCTGCCACGTGTACGCCATCGGTTCATTAAAACTAGTATAAGTAATCCCAGCTATTGGGCAGGAAACCCCCTCCATCCAGCTCTGTAGGCCGTATGGTCTCTTGAGAAGACGCAAGAGATTAGAGGTTAGTTAAGTGTTGTCACAGGAAACATTCCCTTTCAGGTGTGATCTGCTTAAATTATTTCCCTCAAATGAAAGATTATCTGACCAAATAATTTTCCTCAAACTTCTATCTATGAGAAACTGGGTCTGGGGCTTAGGAATGTGGCAAAATAGGTAAAACATGATAGGAACAGAAGGCAAGGTTGTGCATTTCTGTAATTAGGATAAAAAGTTCACTTACCACAGCTAAATATGAAGCGCGGAGGTGGTGCATAGGGCAGCATGGGCTCCAGCCTGCTCTAGAAGAGCTTGAATTTAACCTGAGCCATAAGGGTGCGTCTGCGAGGAGGGGAGCAGCAAGGCAGCCTGGAGCAGTGAGACTGGGGCAGTTCCTCACAGGGGAAAGGCCGAGCAACGGCACTGAGGTGGGAGGGCAGAGGGGCAAGTGCCGTGCAATTTGGTGGGTGAGGGGCAAGTACTGTAAGAACAGAAGAGTGCTTAGTGCTGCAGGACTCAGGCGCCAACTGGAGGGAGATTTAAGGGCACTTTGCATGGCCTTTACTTTGTAGTCCCTAGGAGCAGTGGTGGAGTTTTAGAACAAAGGAATCACGTGACAGCAATAAGTAGCAGCTAAAATATGTGAGCACCTTTTATATGCAGGTACTTCCTGACTACTATGAACTTCTGCACTTAGTGCTGTTAGCTGAGGCCCTACCACGTACCAAATACTCACTTAGATGCCTTATATGTTGATTTAATACAATAGAGATCTCTCCAATTTCATTTCTATTTTGTACATAAAGAAATTAAAACTTGGAGAGCTTAACCAACCTAAAATTTCAGCTACTAAGTGAGAGGTGTCTCATACTCTTAAATGCTCTATACCACATTTAAAAAAAAAACCCAACAATCTAGCAGTATTCTGTCAGGCATGGTGGTGCACACCTATACTCTCAGTACTCTGGGAGGTTGAGACAAGGATATCACACATTTGAGCCAATTTAGTGACTGAACAAGATCCTGCTTCATGGAAAAAAAAAAAAGGAGGGTGTACCTGGGATGTAGCTTAGGGATAAGATCCTGAGTTCAATCCCCAGTACTATGAAAAACAGCCCAATATTCTATATTTTGTATTTGTTTGTTTAATTCAAGGATATAGCACTGGGTGAGGGATGTAGGTCAGCCGTACAGCCCTTGCCCAGCACCTACGAAGGCCTGGCTTTACTCTCCAGCACCAAAGTAGTGGGGCAGGGGAGACATACCGCAAGCGTCCTCAGCTACAGCCAGACTCTACAGCGATCTCTGCTCCTGCTCACTACTTGAACGACATGCCTCCACCACTGAGGACGGCTCTCCATAATTATATCCCTACAGCAGTAAAACCAGACAGAAATTTGCAGACAGATTTGTACAATAGACATTCTTAGAAATGCAGGACTAGTTATGTGACAACAGCTGACAAAACCTCAAACCTTTATATTTCAGAAACAAGACTGGCCACTGAATGGGAGAGTATCTTCTATGGAGAGTATTTTTGAGGATTAAATCCAAAGAGAGCTGTATCCATACTTAAAAGCACTTTGACAACTCAAGGTTGAAAATCCCACACAGCGCTTGTTGTCAGCCCATTGTTTTGCTGCCTGGTGGCCTCTGGAAGGGAGTATTCTGCCACTTTGCGCAATTCATGCCAAATGTTGTGCCCACTGCATGGGGACCGCCCAGGGTCACCTATGAGTACTTGAGTTCCGAAGGTCTGAACACACTTCTTCAGCCACCTGTGAAGACTGTCGGCCAGGGCTTCGTCATAAAGCATATCTCCAAGGACGACAAGGTCCCATTGATCTTGTTCCAGGTTTAGAATGTTTTTGGTTAAAATGGGAAAAGGACTGAGGTGATTCAATTCACAGTTTAGTGTGACAGCCATTCCTGCAACTTTACAAAGCATACAATAAATTGGCACATTAGCATTTACCATAGTTTTAATCCCCAATTGATTAACTAAAATAATTTTTAAAAAATATATTTGGTTGGGACAGGGTTTCACTATGCAGTTGAGGCTCATAGTGAGCCTCCTGTTTCCAGCCTTCACAGTGCTGGGATTATGGGCATATACCACTACGCCCCGGGACTCAGGGCATACCCTTGAGGTGGGGCTGGCACAGCATGTGCCCTGGGAATCAAACCAGAATCACGGTCCCTGTGCTTGCCTAAGCTTGCCTAAGCAGGCGCTTTTGGCACTTTTTCTAGCCGGCCCAACTTAAATAATTTAAAAAACTTAACAACATTAATTTCCTTTTTGTTAAACATGGGCTTTTGGAGAGGGTGAGGAAATCTAAATCTTATGCCAGTATAAATTATATATTGTAATCTCCAGATATATGACTAGCTATTCTGAAAAAAAAAATACAGAATACCTAGAAATGTTGGGGCTTTAGAACATTTACTGCTAACAATACGTATGATGTTTATGGATTTTTTTTTTTTTTTTGCTGTTGGTGATTTTTTGTTTATTTGTTTGTTTAATTTTACTGTGGACAGGGAAATAAGCCTGGGTTTAAGGAAGCAATGAGTTAGAACTCAGGTCTTCCGGTGATGCAAGCACCCTTGAGGGCTGTACCCCAGTGAAAGGGTGGACCAGAAGAAAATGAGATAAAGTAAATCTTTCCGTTCCAACTTGGGTCCTAATGAATAAAAATCTGCCCAAAGATACAGGCCTGACCTCATTTGGGATTTGGGACCATTAAACACCACTATTTTTCCCCTAACTCAGAAACCAACATAATACTCTCAGGTTAAGTTTTCCTCCAGGAGGCCCAGCAGACCCAGATGTGAATCTTCCCAGGAGAAATTCATGTAGCAGGTCAGGCCTCAGGTAATGACTCCCACAGACAATGTTGGACACACACAAAAGCTTACAACAGCAGATTACAAAACACACACAACTATATAATCACACTAAGCATCTGTACATATTTGTCCTGAGAAAACAAGGTGAGTGTCACACACGTTTTTAAATAGGAAATTCTCACCAGGGTCTATGTCGTTGGCCAAGACCCTTGACGCCCCGCTCATGTGCGCTGCGATTGCCGTAGCTCCACATCCACTCCCAATGTCTAACACAGATTTCCCCCAGACAACATCTGGATTATCCAAAAGATACCTAAATTAGAAGGAAAGAAAGGACAAGACATGCTTCAGGCAGATAGGGAAAGGTCCGTAAAGGGTATCAAAAGGAATAGGATTGGGCAGACAAACTTAGTCCCAGTTTGCAAATTTGTCCAGCACCACAGTGAAACAAATACCAATCTTCCAAGTGTCACCAAGGTGGTAGGGAAGACAACCCTGTCACTCTGTTCAGCAGCTGAAAGAGCAGTCCTATACAAATCATGTGCTTCAAATCACCTTTTTTTTGCTTGTTTGTTTTATAGTAGTAGGGATTGAACCCAGGATATCTGCACTGCCTACATCACACCACTACCTACTTTTTTTTTTTCTGAGATAGGTTCTTACTAAGTGACTAAGCTGCTTAGGGTGAGCCTGAACTTTCAGTCTTCCTGCCTCAGCCTCCCACAGTGCTCGGACTACATGCCTGTGCCACCATGCCTGGCTGCATAACAATCTCAAGAAACAAAACAGCAGGGCTTGATATGTAGCTCAGGGATAGAGGACTTGCTTAGTATGCATGAAGTCCTCGGTTTGAGCCCCAAAGTAAAAATAAAAAGTGCTTGACATTCAAACAATAATCCAGAAACTACTGAACACCAGGAACTGAGACTGAAAAATACTGCTATAATTAGGACTAAGTAAACTACATCTAAAATTACTGTCTCCTTTTGATTATGAGTCACAGAGTAATTCTTCCTCCTTGGTTTGTTTCTCTGTGTTTTCTTGGTTGTTTGACCTATTTTCTAGATGAAACTCAGGGACTCTTTACCACTAAGCCTATATCCCCAGCCTTTACTTAAGTTACTTTGAGACAAGGTCTTACTAAGTTGTCCACTAGAGGAGAATGAAGCCTTGAGCGGTACCATACACACTTCTTGTTCCATGGAGAAGAATCAATTCTGAGGGGAGGGGGACAATCACAGGGTTAAAGTAGAATGGCAGGAAGGGTGAGTTTGTAGCTGCCCCCTGGGAACATTCAGCACTGGCCATGCCCCATGTCCCCAGTGCAGTGCATGACTTCTGGGTCTCTCCTAGCTCTCTGATGTTTTGAGAGTTGGCTTGACAATTTCTCTTGGAGAGAGAGCTATAATTGGGGATTTGTATTAATAAACTTTGGTAATGAGGTAAAACTATGCAAATATATATATATATATATATATATATATATATATATATATATAAATTTATATATGGCTAAACATCTGCAATCAGAAAACAAAGTGGGCACAAGTGCTATATACCTGTAATCCAAACACTCTGGGAGGATCACAAGTTTGAGATCAGCCTGGACAACTCAGCAAGACCTTGCCTCAAAATTGCAAAAGAGGCTGAGGACATAGCTTAATATAATATCCCTGGGTTTAATCCCTAGTATGTTGAGGGAAATGGAAGGAAGGGAATTAGAAGACTTTGGGATAGGAGGGAAATTTTTAAAATTTCATTTTTGTAGAAATTGAAATTAAACCCAAGCCTTAACTATCTAGGCAAGTGCTATACCACTGAGTTAAATCACCAGTCCTTTTTTTCAGTTTTAAGACAGAATCGCAGTGATTCTCACTTCAAACTCACAATCCTCCTGTCTCAGCCACCTGGGTAAGTGTGATTGCTGTACCTAGGAAGCTTTTCTGGAGGAGAAGATAAGTCTTCTCAGAAGATAATCCTGCCCTTTTGGTCTGTGGGTAGATGCCTCCTAAACCACAGGCAAGTTGGGGTCTGAGCAGATCTCCATGACTTTGGGGTTTTGCTGTTTTGTGAGGGCAGAGAATGCAAGTTGGAGATGCTGAAAGGAGAAAAGGATGTATGACAGCATTAGGGTTTCCAACTGATAGGACAGTACCTAGACAGGGCTTGGCCACCTGGCCAGTAGATCGCCCAGTAAGGATCACCGTAGGGCCACAGGTCAGCTCTCTCCCACCAAAACTTGCATTTGGGGGTCAAAAGCCGCAACTGGATTTCAGGGGTGAGGCTGCCACTGCTAGTGACCTTGGTGTTCTCCTCCAGGAAGGCTCTCATCACAGGGTCCAGAAAGCTTCCCCTTCCTCTCCAGGGACAGTGGCTCCAGGGAGACGAGAAGAAGCTACTGCTTGTTACAGCCTGCAGGAAACCCCAGCATTTCCAACCAAGGCTCAGAGCCATCAGTCCTTTCCCAAAGTGTGGGCCTGCCAGAAGCGCTGAGAGTAAGGCTGCTCCTCACTGGAGAGATAACACAGCTGTCTCTCACTTGGTCCCCACCAGAATCTCTGGATCTCTAAAAACAAAAGCAACACTGAAAATTCCAAATATAGCCAGCATTCCCAGATCTTGCCACATAATAAAAAATATTCTAGTGTAGATCCTGTGTCTGACAGTTCACAAGTACAAGTTCATTTTGGATGAAAGCTTTGGTGAATCAATCTTCTGGTATTGTCCCATAATGAAGTCAATTTTTTATTCTATATAGGGTCTCACTATGTAGCTCTCCTGTCAGCCTCTCCAGCACTGGAATTACAGGCATGTACTACCATATCTGGTTCCAGGGCCAGCATGACATGAGGTACCAGGGATCGAACCCAGGTCCTTGCACTTTCAAAGCAGGCACTTAGACAGTGGAGCTATCACCCTAGTCCGTGGAATCCCTTTTTAACAACTTAGAACAACATACAACAGGTCTGAGTGGTAGAGAGTTTGCCAAACATGTGTGAGGCCTGAGTTGATACCCAGCACCGGGGAGAAAAAAAAGTAACAAATACATACAAAAGGACAGGCGTGGGGCCACTTCCTATAAGCTTAGCACTCTGGGTGGCTGAGGCAGGAAGATCATAAGTTTGAGCTCACCCTAGGCAGTTCAGAAACTCAGCAAGATTCTGTGTCAAAATTAATAAAATAAAAAAAAGTTCAGGGATTGTTGCAAAGTGTGGGGCACCACATTTTTATTACATTCTGTAAAGATACAAATGAGGACTTAACAACTGCTTCAGAAAGTGGCAGGGGTAATAAGTGTGTTCTGTGTTTGGGAAAGTATCTTAAAGGAGCTAATGACAATGTGTCTTTTATTATAATACATTTTAAAAAGTTTAAACATTGGATTTTTACTTCAATCACATCTTACAAAATAAGGTATACCTTTAAAGTTCTTTTGGACGTGAAACAAATCATCAACCTCCAAGCAGGCATTCTTGGCAAACGGTTGAACAAAATAAAAGGTAATCCCTCAACAAAATGAAAAGTAATTCCTCAACAAAATGAAAGTCCAAAATAAGCAAAGTTCCACATCTTCAGAAACTTTATATTTTACTGATGAAACACAGCAGTTATTGAGGCAAGCACAGCCTTCACTTTTATAAAGTCTAGTCAACATTTGTGAGGTTGACAAATTATACTGACCACATTATTTCACTAAAGCTTGTCCTACCTTGCTTAGGCTTGGTGGCACACAACTATAGCTCCAGCTCTTGGGGAAAATAGGACATGAGGGTCTGTTGGACCTGTGAGCTTAAGTTTAGCTAGTGCAACATGCTAAAATGTTTTCTTAGAATGAAACAAATCAAAACTCTGTTGTCTCATAAACCAATGCAATCAAGACGTTTTTCCTTTCAAGAAAAAAAAATTATGAATTTAACTGTAATAAAAGGACATCAACTCAAACATCCCAGGTCTCTTTCTATAAATATTACTGATGACTCAACTTTACCAAGACTGAAAGGATTTGTTCCAAAAGAAGAATACCTTGATAAAATAAGTTGGAAAAAGGAACATCTAAAACACAAAGCATACACCCAGCTGTTTGGGACTCTGAGCTGTTTTGGTAAATGCTCTTCTATTTCAACTAAGATTGAATTCAACTACGGTTAAATCTTGGTGTATGACCTCCTTTTGGTAGGATTTTTATAAATGTATAATCAATCTGTTTGCAACCCATGTCCCTCAAGCTCTGGATCCATATATCATCCATCAACTGGACCTCCCAGTAGAACAGAGGTCAGGATAACTAAGGATGCAGGACATCTGTGGGGGAACTGAAGGGCTGTGGCAAAGTGGGGACTGTGAACAGTCCAAGCGTGCCCCAGGACTTGTAACTTGTCCACATAATCTACCTATTTGTACATAAACTCCCACTTTCACACCCTGGTGATTCATCACAACACCAACACACTGCACAAAGAACAAAGTGCGCGTTGGGCTGCAGAAGCCAGGCGCACTTCCTGCAGGGGTTAATTATGCAAATTCACACCTGGGGACCCCCGGGGTCTCTGAACGGCTGGCATCAGTTCCACTAATTCTGCTCAGCAGTACTGCGTTATCCCCTCAATCAGACCACGTTCCGATTTAAAATAGTCAGGTAGGCAAGAGATTATTTCGTATTTGGCCACCACGCTGTCTAAAACAACACTTCCTCACCTCAACAAAAGGGGACGCGGCTATGCAAGGATTACGTTAGAAAACCCGGCCGGGTAAGAAGGGGTAAGTTCCAGAAAGTGTTTGTGACTACGTTATTTTCCTCCAAAGCGACCTGCTGACCCTCTTGGAGCAGGCACAATCCTTACCTTGGCTCGTAACACCACACTCAAGGCAAGCACAGGGGATTGGGGTGCCGTCCATAAGACCCAGCGACCCAGTCTGCGCTTGCGCAGGGCGCTGGGGCCGTGGAATGTGGGGCGGGGCGACCGGCCGCGCCCCTAGCGTTTGCTAGGCTGCATTACATTCTTAAACCTGCTGGAGACCCTGATCAAAGGGCGCCTTACTTCATTAGGAAATAAGGTTTAAATCTGTGCGCAGTGTTTGTCAAATTCTGACCTCTAAAGTTCACTCTGAAACGAGGTATGCCAGTCACACATCTAGGAAGTGGGCATGGACCTGTAAATACAACAGACACTGTGAGCTGTTTATGATGCTTACATTCAAGTACGATTAAGTCGTGGTATATGGCCTCCTTTCTGCAGGATTTTCATAAATGTACAATCAGTCTGTTTGCATCCCATGTCCCTCAAGCTCTGGATCCATATATCACTCATCAACTGGACTCAGGCACTCCCCTGGAGAATTCACCTCAGCACTCCAACATTAGCTTAGCATTGCATCTGACAAAGATTCAAGTCTGCTCTGGTGTGCAAAATGGCAAACCAAGTTTCTGCAACTGATTTTCAACTGGAGGAATGCGCTGCAGGTGCCTGTTCAAAGTTAGTTTGACACTTGGGTTCTCTGCTCCTGCACTCAGTGGAATCCTCGGGATCTTGGAGAGGCCGTTTCCTTCTCCACTCTGCCCTAAGTCAGATTCAGGTATTCTGCTTCAAGGTGAGCTGTTTCAAAAGCTGCAGAAGACCCAAATCAAATCTCTCAGAGGATCCTAGAACTGATAAAAAACATTCAGCAAAGTGGCAGAATACAAAATCATTACATAAAAATCAGTGCCATTCCTATATAGCAATAATAAGCCCACCAAGAAGGAATTTGGGGAATAATCCCATTTGCAGCAGGTAGAAATAAACAAGCAAAGAACAACAAAAACACTAGGGATTAACTTAACCAAGGAAGTGAGAGATTGCTATAATGAAAACTATAGTACTCAGAAAAAAGAGATTGCAGACATTAGGAAATGGAAAGATAAGTGCAGACAATATTGTCAAAATGGTCCTATCACCAAAAATGATACATATTCCAATTACAATACCAAAGCATCTTTACAGAAGTAGGGAAACAATCTTAAAACTCATATGGAGCCAGCTCTTTTCCGGCTGGAACCATTGAGGGTATAGAAGAGAAGAAAAAGAAGGTTTCTGCTGTGCCAGAAACCCTTAAGAAAAAGTGAAGACAAGGAACGGGGAGATGGCTTAGTGGAATAAAGAGCTTCCCTGACAAGCACAAATGCCTGAGTTCAATTCCCTGTTCCACATAAAAAAAAAAAAAAAAAAAAAAAAAAGTGAAGACATTTCCCAGAGCTGAAGATAAAGTGGCTGAGAAAGAAGTTTGCCCAGAAGACACTTCACAAGGCCAGGAGGAAGCTCATCTGTGAAAAAACCAGACACTATCGTAAGGAGTACAGACCGATGTGTAGAACTGAGATCTGAAAGGCTAGGATGGTGAGAAAAGCTGGCAACTTCTATGTCCCTGCAGAGCCAAACTGCCATTTGTCATCCGGATCAGGGGTATCGTGCTGTAAGCCCAAAGGTCCGCAAGGTGTTGCAGCTTCTTCACTTTCACCAAATCTTCAATGGTACCTCCATTAAGCTCAATAAGGCGTCAGTTAACATGCTGAGAATTGTGGAGCCATACATTGCATAGGGTCCCAAACCTGATGTCAGTGAATGAATTAATATGTAAGTGCGACTATGGCAAAATCAGTAAGCAGTGAATTTCTTTGACAGATAATTCACTGATTGCTCAACCTCTTGGTAAATATGGAGTCATCTGCATGGAGGATCTGATTCATGAGATCTATACTGTTGGAAACACTTCAAAGAGGCAAATAACTTCCTGTGGTTGTTCAAGTTACCATCTCCATGAAGTGGAATGAAGAAAAAGACCACCCATTTTGTGGAAGGTGGAGATGCTGGAAATAGGGAAGGCCAGATCAACAGGCTTATGAGAAGGATGAACTAAGGTGTCTACCATGGTGTTTTCATGATTTGGTCAGTTAATAAAGCATCTGTTTAAAAAAAAAAAAAACAACTCAGAAGAGAACCCAGAATAGCAAAAGCAATCCTGGGTAACAAAAACAAAGCAGCAGACATCACAGTCTCAGATTTCAAGTTATATTGTACAGCTACAGTGACAAAAATGATACAGAACGGACACAAAAACCAGATGTGAGGAGGTAGAAACAAACCCAGGCACATTCAGCTGTCTGATTTTTTACAAAGTAGCCAAAAGCATGTGCTGGAGGAAAGAGAGAGCTTCTTTAGAGACAGTTCTGGACAAGCTGGCTATTTGCCTGCAGCAGAGTGAATCTAGATCCACATCTCTCAACTTATACTCGAATAAAATTGAAATAGATTAAAGAACTAAGTGTTAAAACAACCATTTCTGGGAAAATAAAGTAGGTAAAACTCTTGAAGACATAGGCATAGGTAAAGACTTTCTACAAAGAACCCCATTCACACAAAAAATAATTATAAGACTCAACTAATTAAAAAGCATGCACAGTAAAGGAAACAACCAATACAGTGGAGAGGCAACATGCAGGATGCGGGGGGGTGGGGGGTGGGACAATGCCAGCTACTTCTTGGACAAAGTACTAATATCTAGAATATATAGAGACTAGGAAAAAATTAGAATCCTAGAAATAAAAGACCCCATAAAAGTAGGCAATTGAAATAAATAAATGCTTCTCAAAAGAAATGAAAATGGCCAATAAATGTATGAAATATGTTCTGTGTGTTTGGCCATTTAGGGAAATGAAAATCAAAGTAACACTGAGATTTTATCTTACACCAGAAAGAATGGTTATTATTAAGAGCTGATAAAGAGAAAGTTGTAGGGGGAAAACGAACTCTTCCACATCCTTAGTGGGGCGTGTGCAACCCATGTAAGGCAACCTCTGTGGAAATCAGGATGGAAATTGCTCAAAAAAATGAAAATAGAGATTGCATTTCACGGAGCTATACCTCTTCTAGCTATCTTTCTTGAAGAGTTAAAGACATCAAATAAACAATGATACACGAATACTCAATTTTATAGCAGTATAATTCACAATAGCTCAATAGCTACATTATGGAAGCAGCCTAAAGGCCAATCAACAGATAATGAAGAAAGGTGGTATATATACCTAGTGGGGTACTCTACAACTAACTACAAGAAAGGATAAAATTGAATCATCTGTAGGAAAATGGGTGCACCTTGAGACCATAAAGTTCAGTAAAATAAATCAGACTCTGAAGTTTAAATATGTAAAATAAAAGATAAATGATAAGAAATAGAGAGACAGACTCTGAGGAGATGGGGAGCGATCTGGGCGTAGAGGAGAGGGGAGGCTGGGGAGGGGACACAGAAGTGAAAATGACTAAAATGTGGCATGCGTATGTACCAATTCCTAAAGATGAACATGATGACTTCGTATTGCAAACATATACAAAAAAAGAAATAGCTGAAACAATTAACCTTCCTTCCTCTAAAAAGTGTGACTGTCATGGTGCCCTGACCCCAGCAGTGACTTCTCACAAGGATGTCACAGATGTCTAGCCCAAAGGAGTCCTCAAAATCCTGGCCTCAGCCTCCCTACCTCCTCCCCTTGTCCTTGGGTCCAGCCTGCTCTTTCCAGACCATACTTTTCCAACTTAAATCGGTACGGCTGCTCCTTCCTGGTGTAGAGCTCTCAGTCTGGCCAGCTGTCCCTCTAGGCAGTATACTCAGATCTAAACACACTTCTGTCTTTCTCTTTACCCTGGTCTTGGTAAATTTATTTACCAGTCTGTCACTGGCCTTTGCAATCTAGCACTGCACCCAGCTTAATGCATTTCCAACTTTCCAGATTAAGTGGACTCTCTAGGAACCACTAAGGAAAAATGACACTTTTTGTTCTAATTAATAGCCCCAGATACATGCTGATCATGACAAATGGTCCATTTATTCCTGCTGACAAGCTATACTCTTGGCATTCCAGAATGTTCTGTCTGAAATTTCTTCTACAATGACTGATTGATATTTTATGATATACATTAATAAGCTTAGCAACTGCTTTTTCTTTAAATTAACTATAATTTGAACCTTTGCATTCTGAGCCATAATAACTTCCAATTTCTACACACTTCTGATTCATCTATATTCAAGATCAGTGTGTCTAACAAATGTTTGCAGCCAACTTCCGTGACCTATCACATGGCTGTAATTTCAGCACTCTGGCCGACTGAGGCATGCAGATGGCAAGCTCATGCCCCAAACTTAGTGACTTAAGGAGATATTCACACACACACACACACACACACACACACACACACACACGAGATGTAGCTAAGTGCAAAGGCTGTGGGTTTAATCTCTACTATTATCACCATCCCAATTATTCCTTAATCAAATTTAAAGTCTAGCATCTACATTCATTTTCTTTCTTTTTTTCAGTACCAGGGATTAAACTCAGGACCCTGAACTTGCCAGGCAAGTGCTTATTCTACTGAGCTATCTCCCTGGTAAAGAAAATTTTTAAAGTACAATAAAAAATAAAAGCAGTAGAAATAATACAGTTTTACTGTATTATTATTATAATCTCTTTTGATTATAATAATTCAACAATGGCTGTTATATTGCATATTGTTGTCTTCAAATCAGTTTCTTAGATTACCAGAGATAAGCATGCAAAATTGGTCAAAGAAAATTAAAAAGAACATAAAATTTAAACATTAACTACTCAAATTTGTTTGTAAAGTTTTTTGTTTGTGACAACTTATTCAGTTATACTTATTAGCTGAATGACTTCATTCCCTTTACTAGACCTTCTTCATCTAATAATAATAATAACAGTGCATTGGAAAGCTTTAATGAGATGAAAATACAGTGCTGGCTGGGGACATAGCTCAGTGGTACAGCACACTGGCCTGACATGTAGAAGACCGTGGCATCAATATCCAGCACTACACCAAATAAACAACTCACTGAAGTTCTAAGCACAGTTCCCGGAAGGCAGCGGATGCCTGCTAAAAGTGCATCCCTGTAATGACTGCCATTGCTGGAAAGTTCAGTGTTGAGGGGGGCAGCACTGAAGATCAGGTGCTCAGCTCAGAGTGAGGCAGTCACCAGGCATGGCTGTGTGTACTGCAATCTGAGCATTCAGGGGGCGGAGGCAAAAAACAAAAATGCAGATTTGAGACCAGTCTGGACTATATAATCCAAAGCCAGCCTGGACTACACAATGTGATCCTTCCTCAAAGAAAAAAAAGTGGAAGTTAGGACATTTTTAGAAAATGTCTTTAGGCCACACATATCAAGTAGTAACTAACTTTAGACCATAGGAAAGCAGAGCTGAAGGTAGAGAGACCACTGGTTGGTAATACAAGCATGCAGTCAAGGGGCAGAGCTAAAGGAACAGAGAGCAGGGATAGGAAGAATTGGACTCAGGAAGAATTAGTAGCAGGACTTAAAGCTACTTAAACTTACTAACCACATCCAAACCACTAAGGACAAGGTGTTAGTTATCTCTCTCAACTTGACCTGCCTGTGCCCCTACTTTCTGCTAGCTGGTCTATTTCTCCATTGCTTCAACCTTCTCTGGTTCCCCAGGCCCTTGCTGTTAGAGCCAAATTCCTCATCACATCTTTCTGGGTCTGTAGTGGTAACCATTGAGTTGAAGGAAATTGCAGAAAATCATGAGTGTGGTGTTCATATGACTGATCTGGCTTCAGAGTGTAAGATGGTTAACAATCTCGACTATTGTGAAGAATGGTGTCCTCAGAGGAGCTGTGCCAAAGGGAGTAACAATATTAACCAAGCAGAAGACAAATGTGCTGGATGAGATGGAAAAATTTTGTTAGTATGGTTGAATGAGAAACAGCTGGCAGGTGACAGTGACACTGTGATCTGTGAAAAACCCATGAAATTTCACAGTAATTTGCTACAAGAAAAACCCTTTACAAGCGCAACAAGTGGTGGATTTAAAGCCAGTAGAGGGTGCTTTGGTAAATTCCACAAGAGAAGTAACATCTGTAGTGTCATAAGACATGGTGAAGCTTCCAGTTCTGATGAGGCTGTTGCAGAAGTCAACAAGAAAGAATTTGCAGAATTCATGAAGGAAGAAGGATGCACTGCTCAACAGGTCTTCATTGTAGTGAGACAAGGCTTTTCCAGAGGGAGATGCCAAACAGAACGTACATTACACAGGAGAAAAAGGCACTGCTGGGGCACTGGCCCATGAAGAGCAGATTGAATTTTTTGCTGTGTGTAAACACAAGCACTGTCCTGAAGATGAAACCACTACTGTCTTATGATTCCCAAGGCCATCATACATTCAGGCAATAGAATATGAACAGGACCCAACTGCCTGTCTTGTAGAGGCCAGCACAAAAGCGTGGGTCACAAGGCAATTGCTCATGGAATGACTTACCCACTAAGAAATATCTTTCTGGCAACCAACTGCCTGAAAGTTGCTTAATTGTGATGGGCAATCTGATCCTCAAGCCTTGGTGGCTGCTGAGCATGACTCCATAAAAGTCAACTTCTTTTCCCTCCAACCTGATACTCTTCTGTAGCCCATGGACTAGCAAGTACAGCTTCAAGGAGCTGTACAAAGAGGTGCTCTTCAGCAAATGTTTTAATCTTACTGAAGAGATGTCCTTGACCCTGAAGAGTTCTGGAAGAAACATTTTAGTGTCCTCCAGTGCATCAACCTCACTGACAAAGTTGGAGAAGATGCCACATAGGAGGCTTAAACAGCCTGGAGGAAACTGTGGCCAGAATGAGTCACTGAAGATGACTTTGAAGGGCCCAGTGCACATGAGTGGAGGAGACTGTGTCCATGGGGAACAGTATGCATCTGAACACTGATGGTGCAGATACAGAGGAGCTTGTGAAGGAACACAGGGAGGGTCTGATGATGAAAGAACTTGTGGAACTCCAGAGTGAGCAGCAGAAGGTACTTGTTGAGGAGCTTTCCACTGAGGAAAAGGCAGACAGGGAGAGGTTGGCAGTAATGTAATAAAATCCACTATAGAAAAATAGAATGAGTATCAATATTTCCTTGAGAAACACCACCCCAATAAGACTGTAACAGAATCTGATGGGCATCAACATGGTCTCTCATTTCTGGACCATTATGTAGTGTAGGCTAAAAAAAAATGATAGGTTTTCATCAAAACTGATCCTGAAGTTAAGAGACAAAAAGAAGGGAGGAAACCTTTGAAAGAGTTCTGCCTGTGTCTTTACAGAGGGGGCCTCCCTTCCATATAAGGACCTCCCCCTTTCCCATCTTGCTGTCCTCCACACCAAAAGTGACCTCAAGCAAGGTTAGTGTTTTCTTTCTCTTCATCCTGTACTATATCATGCTGCACTCGTTTTCATAGTGTTATAGTTAAACGATATGTATGAGGCGGGTGAGATAGTTCAGCAGTTGAAAGTGCCTGCCTAAGCAAGCTTAGTCAAGTGCAGGGAATGCAGTTGGATCTCCACATCACATGCAACACCCACCCCACCTCCAAGGCAGACTGAACCAGCCACACACACACACACACACTCACACATGCATGCACACACACACACGCGCGCGCGCACACACACACATGCACGCACACACACATACGCACACAC